>LBNU01033045.1:183954-218400 GCA_014162995.1 Artemisia annua
TCTACAAAATTTCAATAGAATTTATCACTTAAATCTCTAATTTGCACATGCATTCTTTTAGTACTGAAACACTCCAGTACTACATAGTTGTCTTGCTTCGTATCAAAAGTCAAACCAACCATAATCTGTCATATCAATCAAAAAAGTCATGTACTCGATCCCAACAATAAACGTTTATATGGTGTATTTGGTGGGAATAAAAAGAGACCTTATCCTTGATAACTAATTTGGGCATAAATGTTCATGTTTTTGGAGTTTTGGCATTCAACTCTTTTAGAAACAATGGTCATTATGATACAGATCCTTTCAATAAACCATAGTTTTTTTAGCGGCAATAAGCCGTTGGTAAACAAAAGTTGTAATGACTTGTATTGTCACCATGTACGTTTTAGTCATATAAACGCTTTTGTATAATTGTATTGTTGGATCACGGCTTCGTTTTGAGCAATGATTAAACTCAGATATTCACAATGAATACCATTCCATAGCTAGTTAGGTGGAACTAGAAGTAATACGTTATTTTATTTTTTACATTGCGAGCCGACTAATTCTAATGTGACTACATTTTTAGATAGCCTAGAGTCAGCGCAGGTGAACCTTCGTGGCCACAAGGAGATTAACTTTCTCCCGTTGTATTCGAACCTTTGACCTCCTCTTTGGAAGGCTGGTATTCTTATCACTGTGTCGCTCTTGTGATTAAAAGTGATACATTATTGGTTATCGCATTTGAGGCTAATGCTTTCATTCATTTTATTAACCTGGTTGGTACTTTAGTAGCTGATTAGATTAATTATGCATTAACTTGGTGTTAATATGAAGAGTTAACAATAACTTAGGGCCCGTTTGGTATGAGGGAGTGGGGTTTGGATTTGAGAACCATGCTATTTTTTATTGTTTGGTTTATTTTGGTGGGTCTCACAAGTGGGGTGGTTACCAAATATGAAGGTTTGTAGAAATCCCACCTAAATGACCGGGATTTGCTTATCTTTTTAAAAATTGTGAGGCCAAATTTGTTATCTACCACTCGTTGTCTTTTCCTATTTCATTTTATTATATAAAAAATATTAAATCTTTAAATTTATACATTATATTTATATACAAAACAAACATTACTTTTACAAAAAAATATTATATAAATATTATTTTTCTCTCCTAATCCAAATTCAAATCCAAATCCAAATTCTAATCCTAAACCCATCTACAAACCAAACGGGCCCTTAGTGTTTACAATTAGGTTTCTATATGAAGTCGAGTTCCATGCACTTTGATTGTAGGATAATAAGAGACTAAGAAACACATACTATCAAAAGAGTTAATCGAGAGCAACATGTGAAACAACTCCGATTGTGCTGAATGGAATGCGTGAGGAAATGAAATGAGCTACTACCATTTCGTTGCTCAGCTTGCTTGTTGGAACACATCGAACCATTTTCACAAGTTGTTCGATGCCTAATAATGCACGTAAAAAATGACTCAGATAAATGAACAATGACACAATATCGTTCTACACATGAAAAAAATAAATAAATAAATGTTGTTTTAAAATGAAAATAGCGATACTAAGAGAAATTAAAAGAAAACACTTAGTCGTTCCGTTTCAAAAGTTTAAACAACCTAACAATTTTTTGTTCCATTGAAATGATTTATTACATTTCTACTTTGATTCTCACGTAACAAGTTCGTAAGTCTCAGAATAGTAAAAGCTTTCCGTTTATGGTCGCTTTCCCCATCGGTGATATGAACACTATCACTTTTGGATATTTTTGAAATTCAGTATTTTCGACACGTATCTTATCATACGTGGTTTTTTAATATTGGTATTCTTAATACATGGCCATTCAAGTTGACATAACATCAGCTTTTGAATACACTACCTTACCTTCATCTTTCAGCCGTTATGGTCACGACCTAACCAACTACATAAAAATAACTTACTTTATACATACCTCACAGTATACCCCTGCACACACTCATAAATAACGAAAAATAATAAAAAAAAAAATGAGGACCATCCCACTTTTTTCTTTGTTCTCGTTAGGTGAAGCGCTTCACCCAACTGTCCAAATTTGCATCTTCGCACACCATCTATGCACCTTCGTCATGGTGCTTCACGTAAGGGAGCAAACGAGCCAAGCTTTTATCAAGCAACTCGAAGTCGAGTTCAAGCTCGACTCGATCGAGATTTGCTCTTATTGAGCTCAAGCCCGAGCTCAATCCCAATAAACTGGCTCGAAACATATAATGAGTCGAGCTCGAGCTTTTGATATCTCGGCTCGAGCGGTTATCGAGCTTTAGTATAGATGTATTTTCATATTATTTGTAGAGAGAATTGCAAAATACATCCCTGTGGTTTACAGGTTTTACCATCTTACATCCCTGTTGCAGTAACAGAGGCCAACTCCTCCATCAAGAAGTCCAAAGACTTGGACTCCACCCCTATGTCCCTCGGCGTAGTACCCTCATCCAGAAAGGGACTCACGCGGGGCGACGCACTCCCATCCTGTGCGTCAGCATCCTTAGTCGGTTGCTCACTGCGTGAAAGAAAAGACACAAACATTACTTAAGGCGTATGAAGAAGAGGAGAATGCAAGAAACCCTAAGTATATTACATCCACGCTACTTACATGGGGGGAGGAGATGAGGCCACTTCCTTCTCCACCTCAGTCGTGGATGCGTCTTCTCCCACAGACTTCTCAGCATCAACACTGCAAAAACGAAGAAACAACTTAGAGATAATGTACAGTTGACAGAAGCTTACGAATATTCAAAGGACACTTACTCCATGTGCGCATCCACTAAAGATGCACCTTCCTCAGCCTCTGAACGCGGCCTCTTGGAAGGACCCTCACCATAACCACCAGCAGGCGCACGCTTGCGCGTCAACAGCTGGCTCTGCTCTCCCTCCTCATCAGAATCATCCACGATGATCCTCACAGTGTTTTCGGAGTCAGGATGAGGCTGCGCAGCATCTGGTGCCTGTTCCACCGGAGGGGCCACACCCTGCACTGGCGTAGCTGTCAAAGCTGCGGAAGGAGAGCCCTCAGGCTCTTGTATGGCCATCTCCACGACGCGCCCTGCAGTCGCAGCCAAGATGGGCGTCTCACCCTGCCCCAATGGGCGCACCCCCACCACCACTGACCGTGGCTTCTCCAGGCGAACAACGCCGAATAGATCCATCTCTGCGCAAAAACAGGCAAGAAAAACAAGTTATATAACTTATGGAAAAAGAAGAACGCTTACACTAATACGACAGAAAGAATGAAGGATGAGCACCCACCCCGACCACCCTCATCCAAAAATGTGGGAACCTCCGTCTCTGGCTCGAAGTAGTTCCGGCTGATGCCCATGTGCACTAGGAACTCTTCCGGGTACGAGTTGATAGGGATGCGGTTCTCATTGATGATATCCGCGTGATCCGCGTTGTACCATCCATCTTGGGGGCGCTCATCCCTCGGTAAAGTAGCTCGGGTATAGAATTCGAAGTCAAAAGGAAAGACAGCGGCGTCAATCCAAAAGAACTTCTCCCTCCAGTTGCGCAATGAATCCACCTTCTCCGTATAGCACTGTAGTGGGCCTACGCGCTTGGAGAAGGTGACCCATCCATTTAACCACGTCGTATGATAAAACGCGCGGAATAAATGGACGGTGGGGTTAATTGCTAACAAGAGACAATTAACCTCGAAGTTGGAGATCTTGGCAGCGCCAATACAGTGCAACTGGGAGATGTGGAGCTGGTAGTAATTGAGAATATCGCTCAGGAATACGAACAGGGGTACACGCTGATTCGCCCACTCAAAAAAGCGCGTATAAACCCCAACCTTCCGAAAGGGGAAGTCCGCGATGGTGTCATTGGGACCTGGCACCTCTGGGTGCAGGGCCAATGGGATGAAATAGTCCGAGGTGAACTGCGTCAGTTTCTCCTCGGACATATCGGCGGTGAAATCGTGTAATTGGAGAACCATTTTTTCTAAAATTAAGCGCACGCGCTGATTACCTAAGATATAGAAGGTTGTTTGAGAAGAACTAGTGAAGCTTTGCAAATGGAGATAAGAACGTTTTACTGTGATAATCACAGTAAAAAGGGGGAAGGTGGTTATATAGTATTCCACTCACCACAGATGCGCGACACGTGTAACCCACTAACTCAGATCGTGTGGCTGGAAAATGAAACGGTAAAGGACACGTGGATAGCCTCTCCATTTACCGAGGTACTTAGTGAACTTTTTTGGACTAGATACATGTTACGTGTATTTTGGCGGTTTATATTCGAATTTTTCCCGCGTACGCGTTGGGAATAATTTGGACACGGCTATTAGTCTAGCATCCCCAGGTTTTACCCTGCGCACACTAGACTGGGGGGACATGATGACGTATAGTCTATATTCGGGTCACGAATCCGAATATCATGCCTCACTAAGCCCACTACGTGTGGGCTACTATGATAATGGTTTGGGCTCACGAGGCCCAAACCCAAAGTTATTTATGGATTAGATATAGGATATCTCCTAATAAGGAGATATATATCGAATATCCGATATCGGTGGATACACCGAAGAGTGAGGAACACGAAACCTTATCGGTTCCGTGTGTACATATATAGGNTACTATGATAATGGTTTGGGCTCACGAGGCCCAAACCCAAAGTTATTTATGGATTAGATATAGGATATCTCCTAATAAGGAGATATATATCGAATATCCGATATCGGTGGATACACCGAAGAGTGAGGAACACGAAACCTTATCGGTTCCGTGTGTACATATATAGGGCATCATAGCTCTCGTAAAAGGTACGACTGACAACCCTAAACTCTTCACAACCCTAAATCGATTATTTACTCTCACGCCGGAGGATAATCGGGGGAAACAATCCCTCGATAAGCCTAACGGTGTCTGTTTGCTTTCTTAGTGAGCAGGTCTCAAAGCATTAAGATCTAATTGGTACGAGAACAGGAACCCAAACAAGGAACGCCCAATTTTTGTATCAACATTTATTTGGTGGGTCTCACAAGTGGGGTGGTTACCAAATATGAAGGTTTGTAGAAATCCCACCTAAATGACCGAGATTTGCTTATCTTTTTAAAAATTGTGAGGCCAAATTTGTTATCTACCACTCGTTGTCTTTTCCTATTTCATTTTATTATATAAAAAATATTAAATCTTTAAATTTATACATTATATTTATATACAAAACAAAAATTACTTTTACAAAAAAATATTATATAAATATAATTTTTCTCTCCTAATCCGAATTCAAATCCAAATCCAAATTCTAATCCTAAACCCATCTACAAACCAAACGGGCCCTTAGTGTTTACAATTAGGTTTCTATATGAAGTCGAGTTCCATGCACTTTGATTGTAGGATAACAAGAGAGACTAAGAAACACATACTATCAAAAGCTTTTACTACCATTTCGTTGCTCTGTTTGCTTGTTGGAACACATCGAACCATTTTCACAAGTTGTTTGATGCCTAATAATGCACGTAAAAAATGACTAAGATAAATGAACAATGACACAATATCGTTCTGCACATGAAAAAAATAAACAAATAAATAAATAAATAAATAAATGTGGTTTTAAAATGAAAATAGCGATACTAATACTAAGAGAAATTAAAAGAAAACACTTAGTCGTTCCGTTTCAAAAGTTTAAACAACCTAACAATTTTTTGTTCCATTGAAATGATTTATTACATTTCAACTTTGATTCTCACGTAACAAGTTCGTAAGTCTCAGAATAGTAAAAGCTTTCCGTTTATGGTCGCTTTCCCCATCGGTGATATGAACACTATCACTTTTGGATATTTTTGAAATTCAGTATTTTCGACACGTATCATACGTGGTTTTTTAATATTGGTATTCTTAATACATGGCCATTCAAGTTGACATAATATCAGCTTTTAAATACACTACCTTACCTTAATCTTTCAGCCATTGTNCGAAAAATAATAAAAAAAAAAATGAGGACCATCCCACTTTTTTCTTTGTTCTCGTTAGGTGAAGCGCTTCATCCAACTGTCCAAATTTGCATCTTCGCACACCATCTATGCACCTTCGTCATGGTGCTTCACGTAAGGGTGCAAACGAGCCAAGCTTTTATCAAGCAACTCGAAGTTGAGTTCAAGCTCGACTCGATCGAGCTTTGCTCTTATTGAGCTCAAGCCCGAGCTCAATCCCAATAAACTGGCTCAAAACATATAATGAGTCGAGCTCGAGCTTTTGATAGCTCGGCTCGAGCTGTTATCGAGCTTTAGTATAGATGTATTTTCATATTATTTTTATATATGAAAATATGGCTGATTTGAATATTTTTGTGGCAGCTGCAATTTGCAATTCGTTTTGATAAGGAATGGTGTATCTCCTATTTTGTTCGAGCTCAATTCAGCTGCAAATACCAATTGGCACATATTCGAGCTTTTCATATATATAATTTCAAGCTTTTCAAGCTTTGCTCGAATCCTACTCGAGCCGAGCTCAAGCTTGGATGTTAAAGCTTGACGAGCAATCGAGCCGAGCTCGAGTCTTGTTGAGTTTGGGCTTGGCTCGGCTCGATTACACCCCTGGCTTCACGCGCTAAACACCCCTTCACCTTGGCTTTGCTGACTCCATTACGTCTAGTCTTAGTTTGAAAGTAGTGGTCACCTCCCCTTACCTTCCACATCAGCGTCACTTCAGCTTTTTCTCTCCTCTCACTCCCTCTCACCTTTCACCCGCAATGGTCGCGCCGCTCCTTACCTTTCATTAAAATACATACTTTATAGAAATATACATTACTAAATACCTCACACACACTCACAAACCAAATTTAAAATAATAAAAATGAAGGTCACCTTTCACCTCATTTTTTTTGCTGCCTCACGCGTGAGTAGGGGTGTAATCGAGTCAAGCCGAGCTCGAGCTTGACAGGGCTTGAGCTTGGCTTGAAATTAATAAGGGAGACTTGAGTTTGGCTTAATAGCTTGACGAGCTTTAATCATATAGGCTTGAGCTCGGCTCGAAAAGATTAAATTTATATATAAACATTAAATTTAATAGTCATACACATCAATAAATTCAAAAAAATACGCGATGAACTCGAGAGGAAATAAATTATATAAAACATTCGAGAGAATTATGGTTTAAATGGGTCTCCCATAAATATTTAACTATTATACCAATATTCACATTAGTTTTAAGTTGTTTATATAAATATATATACTAAAAATACATATGTTTTTGAAAGCTCGAAAAGCTCGATAAAAGCTTGAGCTCGAACTATTAAAAGCTCGAGCTCGTTATGTGTTTCGAGCTTGTTTATTGGACTCAGGCTTGAGCTCGATAAAAAAACTCGACTCGATCGAGTCAAACTCAAGCTCAAGCTCGAGCTGCTTGATAAAAACTTAACTTGTTTGCACTCTTATGCGTGTGAGGTGATGGTGGGAATCGGTTCCTCGGTGACAGATGCCTCACTTGGTGAGGCCTCACCCGTCACTCCGCTAGCCTTAGAGAGTGAGGCCTCACCCACCATTCCGCTAGCCTTCGAGCTGAAGGAATCAATTGCAATCAACTTTATCAATTGCGGGACCATACATTTTTGTAGCAGTCAATTCGATGGGGTCCATAATGTTAATATCAAAACTGTAGTGTTGAATTGTCGATATCATTATCACTTTGGACTCATTATATGCCATGTGTTGTGAACTATTGATATCTTTGCACAATCAATTATAGATTGTATTCCTAATCTTTGCATAATCACGTTGAAGGAAACACAAGTACAAATCATTCTTTTTAACTTTGAACACTTATGATCATTCAAATATGCATGTGTTTCATACTTTCATTTATACCAAAGTCAATACTTTTGTCTATTCTTTTTGAGTTTTAAATGGTCAGGGAATAAAAAATATAAGTTGCAGTGTTCAAATAAATTGTTTGTTGGCAATCTAGAATAAACGGGTCTAGATGAGATTATATGAAAAATGATAATTTGTACGTTGATGTTAGTCTAAGAAACTCACTTAACCCAACATGCTTCTTCAACGAGTATGGTAGTAACTCAAGCAGACTCGTGAGATATTAAAACTTAATACAAACATCGACATAGAAGTTACTACTTTTTTCATATAAATTCATGTAGACCCATTGGGTCCATAGATTGCCAGATCTAGGTAAACAGTAAATACACTTTAAACGAACTCATTCCACTTATATGGCATTCTCTTTAATTACTCTATTTTTGCTCGTATGACATGCCATAATTAAATAAAGGGCAACATGGATAGATTTGATAAACATGATCTAAAATGAATAAAGTCAAAACATAATCTATTGAACTCATCTTCAAAGTTAAAACAATACTCATCTCCTATTTAAATGATGATCAAGAGTTAAATCTATAGGAAAATGATAGGGAGACCTAACATATGTGCCTAAATTTAGGCTTAAACAAATGTGACATGATCATGATGATTTGTGATAAAGTGGGTCTCTTAGCTGCAATTATTAGGATGATGCCACATAGGTTTAGGCATATCTTTAGGCACAAATTTAAGCCTCCCAATCGTAGCTCAAATCTATAATGCTTCTCCTAAATGTAATTTATTGAACTCATCTTAAGAGTTAAAACCATATACATATGATTACTGATTAAAATTCTATCAATACTATTACTAGTTTTTAACTACAGTAGTGTACATTGTGTGTCCCGGTACAATGAAATATCTAACATATCTTCTCAGAATCATTGATATCATATTTCAAGACTAAAGGGTCGCAACAACGTAAGCAGACACGTATAAATGATTTTTCCGGGTTGTTCGTGCAACATGGTCTATAAAAACGTAAACCACATGTAGGTTGTCGCGTTGAGCGTTTGAAAGGATTTAAGTTCAATGCACATACGAATTCAAAGAAATCAAGTTTAGAACTTAATGTCGTTTTCTGCGATTATGTAGAGCTATATGTCCATCTATCATACGATCACTATAAATTAATGCACCTCAACTGAAACTGCAATACTGCATTCATGGTCCACTAAATGATACGGAGTAGCAGTTTTAAAAATCTTACAGCAGTATTTTTTATTTACTTATTTTTTTTCCTTCCCATTTTGAAAAATGACACTTTATTGTAAAAAGTTTATATAACCTGTCTGAAAGAGGTACACTGTGTGAGTTTGCTTCGAGTGCAGTGATAACCCTAGATAGATCTGAACCAAAAATTACGCAGATCAAGTGCACCTGGAAATGAGAATATCGAAATGGTACGTAGAAAACAAACCTCGCCTTAGTCCATAAGAACCAGACAACCAAATACAAACACTTCCAAAATAGAAATGAAAACTTTTATATTAACGCGTGCCTTTTTTTATAAAAATCATGATATTGAAAAAGATTATTCAATTATAAATCGCATTAAGTGGAAAGTGGATATAATAATATATGCACACCAATTATGGACACCAGATCCTCTGCATGTGCTCCAGGTTCAACCCTTTTACCAACTTGTTTCCCCGCAACCCCACCAAAAATAGAAGTGTCAGAATTATTAGGTCATAAACCTTCCTTTACAAATTCTATGCATGTATGTATTGTTTTATATACAAAGGGAAAAAAACAAGAAACAATCCCCACGTTATCTCTGGTAATAGGATCGCAATCAAGTGAGTATGCTAAATTTAAGCTTAGATCTACGATCACAATTGACTACCATTACGAGCATACTATAATATCCAAGACTGGAACCAATTGACTACCAAGTCTAGTCCAAAACATGTTTATTTCAATGTCTACCAATTTGGTACCAAACACAAAACGAATACCCTAAATGTTTATCTTTATTACGGAAAAAAGATGATCTTTGAATCCATATCCAAAGCATTGGTGAAATTAGTTTTTGACCTTTGTAAATATCTAGTCAAGGTCCGATCCCTTCAATGATTACATAACGGTTTTGCATCCATAAGGAGCATATATATAAAAGGAAACAAAATACCAAAAAGCTCAAATCAGTGAAGAGAATCGGATCTAAATGAAACCTAAACCACCTACGACTTTAATCCGTTGTACAGTTTAATAATTCTCAAAATATATGGAAAGAATGAGATTGCCTGCAGGAAGAGACTGAAACGAGTTATCATTTGCTTCAATAGTCACCCATTCCTGGACTCATTGCTGCTGATTCCTTCTCGTCCTTGGGAGATTCAACAATCACAGCTTCGGTTGTGGTCAATAGAGATGAAACGCTTCAAAAAGCATGGGAACAATTTCAGTTTCCAAACACATAAAAATAATAGAAATTATGATTTAATATGAAGGAGTGTAAATTGTAAAGGTAAATTACCTTGCAGCATCCACCAACGCTGTCCTGATCACTTTAAGAGGGTCAATGATTCCTTCCTTGACCATGTCGACATATAGACCTATTTGCAAAATAATATACGACTCATCATGATCAGGCTAAGCAAAAAGCAATCAGTGCGTACAAAGCTGATCACTGTATCAAAGTTTACACTTTCAAGATGGGAAGCCAAGGCACAAGAATTATTCTTTTGGCCAAATAATTTCATTTCCTTGGTAAGTATTAGCGTATAAAAAGGCTACAAAGTCATATTAGCGTTACAAGAATCTAATTTTGTGATTTTTTATTTTTATTTTTTATTTTTTATTATTATTTTTTTTTTTGTGAGATATTTAACGTACTACAAAAAGCTTTAGGTGACTTTTAGCTCATTCAACATGTTATGGTGTTCATACAACTATACAAGGGTGTGGGAGAAGAGATAGACGGAGAGAGAAAGAAACCTTTGGCAGCATCATATCCAAGGTCAGGGTTATCCTGCTCCAACAGTTTTCCAACAATAACAGCACCTTCGACTCCAGCATTGGAAGCAATTGTGTGAACCGGTGACTACAGATAAAGAGCCAATAGGATACACAACATCAGCAAAGGATTGCTAGAATTGGTACGTATTTGATGTACAATGGAATCTTACAAGTGGTCAAATAAAAGAAGAATGGGAAATCACACAGTAAAGTATACCTTGAGAGCATTTTGGATTATTTGAACACCAATCTTCTGATCAAAGTTGGCGGTGACAAGTTTATCAAGCTCCTTGGAAGCATATAGAAGAGCAACGCCACCACCTGCACACATTGAAGTTCAAAATTAGAAAACAAAATGATATTGTAAAGTTCTGGCATATGAGCAAGTAACTATTAGTATAGAAAATCGTATAGATTTTAATCTTACCAGGTACAATTCCTTCTTCAACTGCAGCCTTTGTAGCGTTCAAGGCATCAGTAACCCTGTCTTTCTTCTCCCCAACCTCAGCCTCGCTGGCTCCTCCAATCTGGTTAATGAAAAATAGAGGAGCTGTTGTCATACTCAAGCAATATAGAAAGAGTTGTGCAAAACTGATCCAATGGTTCATGGGCCTACTTAGATGAACAATATAGGTAGAAGTGTGCATAACCGAACCAATAAAAGTGATAATTTGATCCAATCCTCAGTTTTATAGTTTTTACAAAATGGTATGGGTTAAAAATCTAGGCTATTTCTAGATGTTTTTGCTTTAAAAAACTTCGAAACGCGTCATCTTTACATTTACTTTCCAGTATTTAAAAACCACGTTGGTATTCGGTTTAAGGTAACCAGATCGATACTGAACAAGTTTCGGACAATCCACTTCATAGTTCAGGCAAGATATGTACCAAACGTGTTTAAGGTGATTCACGATACTTTTCAAGATACCAGTTCAGTCCAGTCAGTTTTATCCTAATGAACAATTCTAAAAATGGGTACATTAAAACGTACCTTCAAAACAGCAACTCCGCCAGAAAGCTTCGCTAATCTCTCCTGGAGCTTTTCCTTGTCATAATCAGAAGTGCTCAACTCGATCGATGATCTTAACTGTAACAGCACATTATAATAATATTAGACACAGCAATGAGATATGAGATGAACCGATACCTGGAGCATTTTGCAATACAAACCTGTTCACATCTTTCTTCAATTCCTTTCTTGTCACCTGCCCCGTCAAGAATAACGGTATCATCCTTTGATATTGTAACCTGAATTAAATCATATGTTCCAAATATTAGCATATATTGCATACTTCATTTGTCGGTAAGCAAGAGTAGTGGCAAGAAAGCCAGGATTACCCTTTTGCATGTCCCTAGCATTTCTGGTGACATTTTTTCCAAATTCATTCCAAGCTCATCAGTTATGACCTAACACAGATTTGTAAACAAACTATTAATAATCACAATACTGCGAAAAAAGCAATACATGAAAATCAAAGTCAAAGACAAAATAACCACCTCTCCTCCTGTAAGAGTTGCAAGGTCTTGCAAGTTTGACTTTCGGTTCTCTCCAAATCCAGGAGCTTTAATGGCGCACACCTACGAAACAAGAAGTTCTATCAGATTAAGAGAATAATGCAAAACAAAGAAACCGTAAATTAATACCGAGTCATCGTTAACATTTACAAAAAAATGGGTAAACAAGATAATACCTTAATACCAGCGCGGAGTTTGTTAAGGATGAGAGTAGCCAATGCCTCGCTTTCAATATCTTCAGCAACAATCAGCAGTGATCTTTGGTTCTGAAATGCATAATTGTGACTTGTTAGCATGTAATCCAAGAAACACAAGCAAGTAACTATTATCAGTTATCATCTCAGCTCATTACCTTCAAAGCCAACTCTAGAACTTTCACGATGGAATTTAAGCTAGAGATTTTTTTCTCGTGAATTAAGATCAAAGGGTCATCTAATTCCTGCAAGAATGAAGATTTGTCAACAAAACGTTATACCTAAAGTAAAACCTAGGCACCTAGCCACGTCTACATATACTAAAAAAATCAAAAAGCAGCTCATAACCGGAGAGGCGTTGCATAGTGTTTTAATGCTTACACATTTTTGGTTCTTTGTGTTGGTGATGAAGTAGGGTGATATATATCCTCTGTCCAACTTCATTCCCTCGACCACTTCCAATTCATTGTAAAGTGTTTTTCCATCCTGCAGCAAACCCGCATTACATTCAAAGCCATAACAGAAGAAAGAACCTTTGTTCTAAGATTAAAAGCCATGACAGCAATAGGTTAACTAGGCACGTACAGATATGGTAATAACACCCTCCTTTCCAACTTTCTCCATAGCCTTAGCAATAAGTTCACCAATCTCGCGTTCTCCATTTGCTGATATTGTCCCAACCTGTGCTATCTCTTCGGATGTGCTGATCATTCTAGCTCTACTCTTCAAGTTTGTGACCACTGAATCGACAGCCATAGTGATCCCACGTCTAAGATCCATGGCATTCATTCCAGCTGCAACTGACTTGCAGCCTTCAGAATAAATTGCGCGAGTAAGAACTGTTGCACAGGTGGTACCTGAATAATCATGACACCAACGATTCAGATCAATATTCATGTATACAAGAACATAAACTAATTCTGCCCAAGCGTTATGTCAACTTTAAAAAGTGATTCAACTTAAATAAACAAACGCACCATCACCAGCAGCATCATTGGTGGCATTAGCAACCTGCTTGACAAGGCTAGCACCAACATTCTTCACCCTGTCTTTAAACTCGATACTCTTTGCCACGGTGACACCATCCTTTGTCACCTTGGGAGCTCCATAGCTTTGTTCTATGACGACATTACGTCCCTATAAACCAACAATCCAAATTAGTTACAGAGTCTAAACACTGTTTCATCAAACCATGCGACCTTAAAGCTTTCTACTGAAGATATAATAACCAATACTAACACATGTAGTAGTTTAATAAGAGGCATATTAAAGTGCGCAAATTGTAAATCAGCAAAAAAAAACTGCCAAATAAAAAATATAAGGGTGTTTAAATGTTCATCTTTACACTTTGATAACCAAATGCAGAGACTGTTTATAATCATCAGCTTCTAGTAACAGAAATAAGATAATCAAACATGATATACAACAATTTCACCTATAAGAAATATAACAGATAACACTGCATCACTATCCAATTGAAGTTTGAACTATCAAGTACTTTGATTTACTTTGATGCAAGTTGTAAAACTCAGCCTAGTTAGTCAAACTCAGTGCGAATCGATCCCCAGTTACTTGGGATACTCGGGCTTGACGAACTTACTATGTTTATGTTTAAATCTTCAAGTACTCAATATTATTAGTTTTATGATTAAACTTTGAACTATTTGAACTTTGAAGTAGTACAACGACAACAACAGCAAACCCCAATCCCTCCACGCTTAGTATGGGTAAGAAGGCTGCTTCAAGACCTCCAGAAATACTATTTGAACTTTAAAGTATTTGAAGTAGTATGGGTTTTGGTCATTAAATAGCAATGAACTTTTCCAAATGTACCGCTTTGGTACGTGAACTCTGAAAAAGTTGTGTAAATGTAAGGAACTTTCATAAAGTCTTCCAATCTGCACATTTTGATGGCGTGTCATACTTGAAAGTCTGACATGTGGCACCATTTATAGCGTTACACGCCATCAAAATGTGCAGATTTGAACACTTTATGAAAGTTGGTTACATTTATACAACTTTTTCATAGTTCACGTACCAAAACGAGACAATGAAGAAAGTCCGTTGCTATTCTATGACCAAACCTAATTTTATGATAAAAACGTACCCCCAGTACTCACCCCATACTCCCGGCCTAGGCTAGTTGAATCCCACGAAGCGAGTCTTACAACATCGCTTTAATGAAATGTCATTTTCACAAATAAACGTTAACTAACCCCTAATCCATAAAGATCGCGCATTTTTATAAACATAAATGACATAACAACCTTAGGACCCATAGTAACTTTAACAGCATCAGCAAGCTCTTCGACTCCTTTTAGCATCAACGCTCTCGCACCGACACCGAAATGTATATCTTTCGCAGCATAATGTCTCAACTACACAACATTTAATCAATCAGATTATTATTCACTAATTAAATACACAATCACATAAATATAAATATATACCTGTTGAGCATTATTTCTAGCAATCCTGTCAATAATAATAATCAAACAATAAGGAAGAAATTAGTAATTAATAAGTTGATGAGTTGAATGTATTAATTAGGTTGAAAACGTTGACTGACTGACCTTGACTTGGATGCGAGGCTGGCGGCTAGACGATACATGATGACGGCGGCTGTGGTTGCGGCGGATCAGAAATTGGATAATGAGTGTGTGTGAGAGAGAGTGTGTGTGGGTGGGTGAAAATGAAGAGGGGAAAAGAAGGATCTAGAACAAGGGTTTAGGGTTTTGAAGAAATGGAGACTTTTTTTATTGGATTAGACCGGGTTTCTTTTTTCTATTTTTATGCGCGGAATTTTTGGATCAGACCCGTAAAAGATTAGGTGGCTCTCTAGTCAAAATGAGCCGAGCTGCTGGAGCTTGAACTCGGCTAGTACTCAATAGACCCCGTAAGGATGATCAACGGTTGTAAGATAGGCCACGTGTTGATTATCCGGCATGTAGACACGAATAACATGTCGCAGCTTCTCCTTGTCTCTTACCAGATCGTGCTCGTCTCCCGTTGTCATATATCAAATAGTACATCTTGACCGTTAATGACAGTTGGGAGATAGTTGTCTCATTCGTTTATGTTACACGGCCTGAGAGCCGCTATGTAATGTCTGAGAATATAATCGGGCCTATCAAATGTTGATAACGGGCTTTGTTAAGTGTTTATGATGGGTTTGACTTTGAAATATACTCCCTCCTTCTCAAATTTATTGTCCACTATTGACTTTTTTAGTCTTTCTTCTTCAACTTTGACCTTAAATATTTTTGTGGGTATTATATAATATTTGATACAAAATATATAAATGGATTGTGTTTTAAGTGTACTTTTCAATGGTATAAACTTTCATCAAGTATTATATAATAAAAAATATATATTTATGGTCAAAGTTGAAAGTATTATATAATAAAAAATATATATTTATGGTCAAAGTTGAACCAGTTTAACTTTGAAAATTCAAACTAGACAATAATTTTGATAAGGAGGGAGTAATTAATAGGCTTTTGAGCTATCTTACTATCTTATAAAGTACAAAGACATTTTGGGCCTTAAATGCCTTAAAATTCAGCATTACAAATTTTATTGCTAAATGTACAACTAGAAATTGTTGATATTAATATAGTCAAGATTTTTAATGACTTTATTTACAAATACAAGTAAAAAAGCATAATTTATAAGTATTTAAAGCACAAATAAAACTAAGAAGACACTATTCAACACTTACAATTAATACACAATTAAAAACACCCCTTCACTACCATATACAACCATTTAACCACAATATACAATCTAATTAAGCTTCCAAAACATAAATCAAAAATTCAGCAGCCCAAAACAAACATTCATCACTTCAACCATTTACTTGATACTTGATTAGTGCTACTACCGAACGCCACCACCATGGAAGTATTCATAACCCGTCATAGATCTTTAAGAAGTATTTATAACACTTCTATTCAATACACAAAACTTTTTAAAGAAAGATCAAAAAGCAAAAAGTTCATATTATATATTTGTTTCGATTTACAAAACAAAATACAATAAACAACGAACCTACCCGCGACCTTGTGCTTTTGTCTTTGTTCATATAAAAAACTAAAATATTGTGTTATTTCGGTTTGTGTCAAGAAACGAACAACATACGTGTATTTGTTAATTCGTGGGTTATTCATCGTGGAAATGACAAAATAGTGTTGTGTTTTTTAAGTGTAGCTTGTGTTCTATTTGAGTGTGATTTGTGTTCGATTTGATTAAGAAAAGGAAATTAGTGTTGCGTTATTGTTGTAGGTTGAGAGTATAAATTTTGTCGTATGTGTTGGGGCCGCATAAAAAAGTGATTAGGGTTTACCAATATTTAGGTATCTTATTTATTAAAGAGTGAACTTAGGGTGCGTTTATTGGACTGAATCATAAGTGTAGGTAATTGGACTTCATTTGGTCATAACTAGATATTGGTTCAAGTGGTATTGGACTTGTGTAAATTAAACAAGGGACGAATATTGGTTATCCATAAGGAATATAACTAGTAAACATTGCTTGCCAAAATTTTAATTACAAAAAACTCACCGTCGCATCACGCAGAGATATCCTGCTAGCTAAAATTGATACGCTATCTTATATCATTTTTCTTTTCATTTCCTCCAAAATACCCCGTGAACGGAGTAATAGACTTTGGTAATTCTAGGGTGCGTTTGGTATGCTATTATGAATCACAATCGGTATCAATTAGGTATAAAGTGAGTCTCTCACATATGATAGTTTGATACCTTGCCTCTTAGACTCCTATGGAGTATGGAAGATATATATCTTTCAATCCAATATTTGAAAGACATATATCTTAACCAAACACTTGCATAATATCCATTCCGATTCCCCATTCCAATTGGGAGGTGATATGTACACCACTAAAAGTGGTGTGCACACCACTAATCTTGCATCTGGATGTTATACTGTGTGCATCATCAGTGTAATTTAGTGGTGTGCACACCTTTTAGTGGTGTACAATCACTACAATTAACAGTTACCAAACGCACCCCTAATTCTAACTTAAGGGGGTGTTTGTTTTTTTCCCTTAACTAAGGGATATAATTTAATATTATTACTTTTTAGATGGGGCCCATGAAATTCTCTTATTTCCTCTATATATATAAGGCTTAAATTATCATCCTCTCTCAATTAGGAGGTTTATACAGAAGTAGAACCCACATGCACCCGAAAAAAAAAAAAGAAACACCTCATAGTATGGCTGATAGGATTAGGCAGCAAGCCCAATGGGCCGTTAGTAACCACTTTTCAGTTTCACCACACACTTGACACTTGTCTCACTCAACGTGCAATTATTTGACAGAATATCCGATATCTAACAACTTCCACAACAGAAAAACAAACAAACAAACCAACCTTCATTTAATTTAATCATATCTAGGGTTCAATTCAATTCAATTCAGTCCCAAATTCTCATCAAAATGAGAAGTAGACCATGTTGCCACACATTCACAGCATTCATACTGAAATCCCTAATCTTCTTCCAAACATTCATCGGCATCTCCATCATTCTCTACTCTGTTTACATGTTCACTCAGTGGAATCAACACTTACCACCAATCCCACCCTCACCACCGTCTCCGTCACCGTCACCGCCGTCTGAATTCTCTCCGTCCCCGTCGCCGTCTCCGGATTCGGCTGATTCTGGTTTTAGGGTTTTTGATCAGGTTATTATGTTGTATTATTCTGGTGATGGGATGGTTAATGATGGGGTTAAGCTCTATTCGGACGCGATACCGATTCCTTGGTAATTGTTAGATATTTGATTATTTTTCAATTTTTTGAGAATTGGTAGTTGATGTGTGAGGAAGTATAGTTATTAGGAAATGTAGAATGTGAGAATGTGATGCGATGAGGTGAATTTGGCTTAATATTGGTATATAAGGTTGTTAGGGAGTGCGTTTTTTTTTATAACAGATTAGGCGTTTGCAAAAAACCACCACCGTCTAATGTCCTCACTAGATACTAGGGGCAGAGCAGAAAGTTATGGTCGAGGGGGCAAACTTTGATAATTTTTAGAAACTACACTATAAATTGGCATTCGTTTGCGGGGGGGTGGGGGGGGGGATTCCAAAAATAGCCAGATATTTTAGAAAATTTACACTACAATTTTTTTCGCTAGGTGGCACGTGCCCACCCTGCTCCCCTGTCCTATCTCCGCCACCCTTAGATACACATGTTAGGGGTGCCATGGAAAGGGCTGGTTAGGCCGTGGTATATCTGAGTTAAAGACTTGCCTTCGTCCGAATAACCTTAACAAGCAAAATCTCATCATTTACTCAATTTTTATCACGCGCTAAGAAAACATAAAACTTAGATAATTGTGTTTTTTTCTTTCTCTAAAGGTTTGCCAAATATTGTTTCGTGATTACTTGCGTTTTGCAAATGCTAATAAGATAACCTCCTCCAAAATGTAACCCCAAACACTCTCTTGGTCAATTGTGTTGCAATATGTTTAACAATATATATAAATTAGACACTTAAATTTCGTTGCTCACCTACTACTTGCTTACATTTGAATAGAACAAACGTCTGGACGCATTTTGTAGTCGTTGGTATTGTAATAGTAGCACTGTAGACATCGCTGCATATATCGAGTCGTTGATGGTGTTGGTTATTCTGTGGCAGGTTCATATACGCATTTATGGGATTAGGTGTTATACTGGTTTGTATCTCTTGCATAGGTCATATTGCAGCTGAAGCGATCCATGGGTGTTGCCTTTGTTTCGTATCCTTTATTTCTTTCTTCTGCTCTATGATGTTTTTAAATATTTGCAATTATCTATGTGATATTCATGTATAGTGGAAGGCCAGTTACGACAGGATTATTGTATAGAATTGCGAGAATGGGTTGAAACTGACATAATGGGAATAGACTTCAAAACTTCTAGAACATCTTAGTTGCCCTAGTGGTTGTGTAATTTTTGCATGGTTGAAAGCTATATAAAGTTTATTAGCATCTTTCATGGCTTCATGCCATGTTTTGTACTCATTCATTTGGTTCAAATCTCTCTCATGTACTACCTTAACTTGAAAATTTGGCAGTACACTGTACTGAAAATTATATTAATCCTGCTTGAGGTGGCTTTGGTTGCATTTATTGCACTTGATAATCGTTGGGAAAAGGTACGATACAAAATAAGCATTAGAGATATATATGTTGGTCGCAAGAATTCTCACCAAAATAACTTTATTGGTCAATGATTAGGATTTACCAGAGGACCCAACTGGACAACTTGATAGCATTCGGGAATTCATTGAAGACAATTTGGATATTTGTAAATGGGTCGGCATTGTTATAATTGTAATCCAGGTTAGATGCCTTTCAGATTTGATATTAAAGCTATAATTTGCACACTTGCTATAGCAACTTCTCTTTGTGCCTATATGATGCTTGAATCTTACCCATAGCCATTAACCAATCATGTTATTCTGTATTTGGTTAAAAAAAAGTTGGTAAAAAAGTGACAATTGCCCATTCATGTGATCAGACAGGGATTAAATGGCCCTAATATGAGTAACCTTTGAGCTTTTAGGAAACTAAATGAAAATGATAGGAGGTTAGATGCAACTTTCGTTGTTATACTAGTTCTTGGAGTGAGGTGTAGATGAAATGCATGTTTAATTAAGATGGCTCTGCAAATTAGTCTGATAATTTAAGCATCTTATGTCTGTGTTGCAAGTCTACGATACTAATCGGTGTCCTCAATGGACTTGAGAACTTCGTATCCTGCTGCCATCAGTTGATCAGTTACTTTTCTTTCTTTTTGCTTGATTGTGTAGTGCTTCTAGTCGTTTACAACCTAAACAATGTTTAGATTGCCAGTTAGCTTATAAGGGACTTACATATTTAGAGAACAACAGGATCAACAAGTTACTTCCTTCTCTATAATACATATACACCAATACTTGAATTAGGCTGCCATGTCGGCACTAGGTTTGAACTGGGTGCCAAAACAGCTATGCATTGGGTGGAAACTTTTTTATTAGAGGATAAGATTGTGGGTGGTGGCGTGGGTGCTATGTAACTTGTTTCTGTAAGCACTTGATTCATCATTTCAAGTTGCCGTTTCAGGGCTTCCATACTTCAGTCTAAGGGTGAGCAAAACCAACCGACGACCGAAAACCGACACAAACCGACTGAAACCGACTCCGAACGACACAAACCAACCTATACTCGGGCCGGGACTCGGGAATAACCGAGAAAACACAAAGAAAACCGGGAAAACTGACCGAAATCGACTCCGACCGAACCGACCGACACAAACCGACCTATACTCGGGTTGGGACTCTGTTAGGGTTTTCCAGGTTGTCGGTTTCGGGATGGGTCGGGACGGGTCGGTTTCGGCCCGATGCTCACCCCTACTTTAGTCTGACAGTAATTGACTTTTTATCAGTTACGTATTCAATTAAGGAGGTATTAATTGACTTTTTATCAACTTGTAAGTTGTAATTGTCAATCAACTTTTCTCAGTTAGGAGGGAGTATTTCCACTCTTTTTTGGCTATTTGTATCAGTGGAGTGATGAGTCTAGTAATTTTGAGAAGTAATTATATCGAAATATATGCGTTACCATTGGTCCAAGATATTAATTATACTTCTTACACACTCAGATAAGCTGAAGAAACATTTTATATATTTAGATGAATCCTAATTTTTTTGCTTAATTCACCACTTGAATGGATTAACCGCAAAACTAGTTGCCGCTCCCTGATGTTTGTTAGAGCACTTCTGGTATAAATATTTCGACATCTTATATGTTTAGTGTTAACAAACATAAATCATTCACGCTGATAGTTAATCAATTGGAGTTTGATGTATTGCAATTTATTTTAATTCTATTGAATTTCTTGAGTACACATACTTGTTTCATCTAGTTGTATCGTACATCTTTTTTGTTCTGTTATTTCATTATGACTAGGCTTGTTGCGTGTTAGTTTGTTGGAGATGACATCCCAATATAGTTTAATTAACATATACTTTTGATGAAGTATCTTCGTATTTGTAAAGTTTTTTGTTTATGTTGGTTTTTATTTTATTTTATGTCTGTTTTCTACCTGTGGCTGTCCTTGTTCTATTATACGACTAATTGTGAGTTGTGATGTTTTTAATACAATATGAAAGCAAAATATTGAATACTAATACAAATAGTGCAAATGCTCATATATTTGTGTTTTTCTTGGAGATAAAATGATTTTTAATGCCTTCTTATTTGCAGCTACTATCAGCCGTTGATTTGCAAGCTTCAAATTTCTAATACTAACTAATGAATAGAAAAAGCAAATAGTGATAGTCTTCGATAGTGTTTGGACCATACTGTTCACATATCATGGCTCTACACCATTTTTCAAGACAAATTAAGTAACATTTACATGATGGTTGTCCTGTTTTCAGGTTCTCTGTCTACTTCTTGCTGTACTGTTGAGAATGATGGTATCTTCACAGAAGAAAAATGAAGATATGGAAGAAGGTAGTTCAAGTGGAAGAGCATGGGAGCCTCTGCTAAACCCAAATTCAGGCCAAACATCAGGTTCAACTAGTGGTGCTGGTAAATCTTTTCAGTCTGACATCTGGAGCTCGCGGATGAGAGAGAAGGTAATCCCTTGATTTTCGTATAAGTCGGCTGTTTTACCGTTTAAAATCTATGTGATCTATCCCTTTATGTTTTCATTTTTTCTTTATTTTTTTCTGTATATCTTATCATTTTCCGAACTGCTGAAAGCAAGTGTATGGCTCCCTCAAGTGGTGCTATTTTGACCCTCCATTAGATGAAATAGGAAAACGTGCGAGAGGTGGTTTTTAGTTTTTACACAACACATAACAAATTTCGAATTGATTAAAGTTGCCTTATTTAGGGGAAGGGTGACTATTGAATACATGGCATTATTGAATATGAAAGTTAGAGACAGTACTGGATCAATAACTCTACTGGAATACTGATTTAAGTTGCCCCAATATGAGTGAAATATATGTAGCAACAGAAAATTAGATAACATCTTTTTATTTAGATTATGTCGGTTAGGTGTGTGTTATGTTTTAGGTTGTGTGTTATTTAACAGGACAAGTGAAAAAGATTTTATGAAAAGGAAACATGACAGATGGGTTAAAATTTTCAAGTGTATGTCTAATGCATATGGCCTAAACTTATAATTATCTAACGTACTAATTATTTATTTTTAAATCTGAAAATACTGGATAAGATGGTGTTTGCAACTTTGCAAGTCAATCCAACCCAATATGTACCATAATAATCGGTTCTGACTTGAATCCGTTTTGACTTGTTACCCAACCTGCTGAAGCTACCCATTTCACCACCTATAGTCATTTTTGGCCCAAACTATATGTAGTTTGTTGTTGCTACCTCTCAAGATCCTTTTCGTTTTGCTCTGGTTGCAGTATGGACTGAATGGAAGTCAATCAAATCAGAGTGCATGAGGTTGACAGGAAAGTCTAAGCAGCGTAACAAACGTCTGAAAAGTCGTGGATAACCTTGATTTTATTCCATGACATACGCTTTGAAATCAATTTGTTTGCTTATTGATCAAGTAAGGTGAGCTTTGTTATAGGTATAGTATTATTCTCTTATCATGTTTGTGCATTTTCTTTGTATAGATAGAAGGCGAGCCGTGTGACCATTTTTCTAGCCCCTTACTCTATTTCAGGCATCACCACCACCCTGAGCTTGATATATACACCCAATAGCTATTGACAAGTGTGTTGTACCATAAGCATTCATAGATGTCCAGTGTGCGGTGATGAACCTTCTAGTTCACATTCACTTTGTACAGAACTGTTATGTGTGCATGTGTGTGTTTTGTACCGCTGTAATGCATAATTTTTCGTTATTAATATATTGTATTGAGAAAAGGAACTTGTTTGTTTTTATATCTTTAAGTGTGATCATATTGGAAAAATGGGCCGGCCGGCGGGTTGGGTAACAATTAATTTATTAGTACATTTTGAATTGGATGACCTGAGGCCCGAAACACTTTCCGTAATGTGTCAAATATGGTTACTAAACTTATATCATATCAATAATAATATACTCGGTAGTATTTGAGTTAAATGATAGAGGATGACTTTTGACCCTGTTTGATTTATACTAGTAAACTCCTAGTCTACTAAAGTAAAGATCGGTTTATATGAAAATGGCATTTTGTATTATGTATGTGGAGTATAATACTAAAGAGCTTTTTGTTTAGCGATATGTGAGTTGTCCACTAATTAAGAGTTTTTGAGTTCAAGTTTCAATTAAGACATGGTGTGATGGCGTTATATTCAACTGTGTGAATATCTTCTAAAAAGAAGATACCAAAAGTGTTGTGGCGAATGATGCAAACAAATTTGATTGATATTGTCGAGTGTGGAAAATATACAAATATCCGAGATTCTATGTTTGTGTCACATATATTTATATTTTATAAATTCATTTGGTTTCTTATTTTAGGCAAATGATTCTACAAGATGAACTGGTATCTTATGTATATTTATTACTTTAGAGCCTTTAATGACTTGTTAAGTTTATTTTCTGTATTTGACTTGGTCGACATTTTATATATAACACATAACCCGAGTCAACTTATTTATTAGTAGTATACATGCTAAATTGTCTCCTTTAATCTGAGTCTTCTTTCTTAAGGCAGTGTTTATTGTCTCCTTTAGTCTAGAGGTTTCTTTCTTAAGGTAGTGTTTGGTTTATGCCTTTATGGGGATGAGAATGTAGTAATGACTTCCATCGCTGATTGAAATATGATTACTTTAAGGTTTTGGGTTTTATAAATGGGGATCAAACCCGGGAATTTATACTTACCAATCAAACCCACCCATAAGGACTCGTAGCTAAGTTACAATCCAATGGCCCCTTAAATACAGTTATCATGTCAAAAGGTCCACTACTAGAGCTTCATAATATTTTGAATTTGAATTTGAATTTTTGGGTGATAAGGTTTGTTTTGATGTTGATTTTGTTATTTTCCGCCTTACCCCCAATAACCATCTCTATCAAATTTGGCACCTTCCTTTCCTACACCAGTAAATATGTTAAAGAACCCAGGAATATTTTCTGATACTGGCAATCTTTTCAGCAACTGTTCATGGTTACTACAACTTTATGGAAGAATCTTTACTTTTTCTCTCATGATGTAAACTTGATTGTTTCGTACTTTGGCACTTCCTCTTGGATCTTTTGCTTATTTTGGCTGAAAGAATTTTTTTTTTTCTTAACTGGTAAAAGCCTGCAGTTCGTTTGGTTATGCAAGACCTGGAGAACCACATTTGCAGGGTTATTTTGTTGCTGTCTACTACTTGTATTCAAATGTAGGATTGAACAACTTTAAATATGGCTTTTGCTTGCGACTTTATCTATGTGATGAACAATATTGTCTTTTTGGTGAGTTCAGTTATCGATGTAATCATTGAGTATGGGTTAGGTACCATGTTTAGTCCTGTTTGTTTGATAATATTGTTAATCATGTGCAGATAACTATCTATCCTATTTTGTTAGTAACAACTATGGTAAAAAAACGTGTTAGAGAGAATTCCTGTACAATCAGAAAATTTATTTTTTGAAGTCTGCATTTTTACCTTTTTTCTTCCGGAGAAGTATGAAATTATCGACTAGTTTACATTCTTTATTATTTGAGATTTGGTATAAACGAAACGTTGATATATACTTGTCAGTGTATAAAGATGTTTCAGTATATGAGTAAGATTAATGAAAGAGCCTGTACGCCAATTGTAACAATTAGGTAGCAAGTTATAATCAGAACGTCATAACCATTATAAATTTTTCAGCAAATGAAGTGTGAGGTTGAAATCTGATAGATAATTTATTATTGCTTGTTTCATTGCGTAAGCGTTTTGTTTGTTTGTTGGTGTAAATTTGAAACTGTTGCATTGCTTTTGTCAATAAAAGTTGGCAACTTCCACATGGGAATGAGTTTGTAGTAGTTGGGATTTTCCATACTTGCATCAACTACTATGAATATACTTATTGCAATAGGAGAAAAAAATCCATGTTAAAAGCATTTACCAAATTGAATTTTATGCTACATTATTTCCTTCAATTATAACCTTCAAAAAGTGTCATAATAATTGTACCTTATGGAGGTGAAAATTGAAATGGTATATTACTTGTCCCAAAAAAAAAAAGGGGTAAGATTTGTTATTTCTAATTGTAAATTTAAAAGAAAAGTTTCAACCAGATACTTACAATAGATCAGTTTATCAATATATCACTTGATAGTTGATACAACCTGGTTTATTTTATGGATAAAAATGTCTATCTTTTATTTCATTATGCAAGTCATTTTTGGTCACAGAATTTTCTCAGAGTAGTATTGTTTTGTTCAGTTGTCAGTCCATGTACTTTCAACTCATGTGTCATACTATCTTTGTATGCACAGTTAATATCAAAGAAAGTTTTAACCTTATAGACAAAAGAAGTTATGTTTTTACATATTTACAAACATTTCCAGAAAAATACTTGTTCTCAACAACACTGAAATTTAGAGCATTATTGAAGTCCAACAATCAAAGACATTGACAATTAATGTGAAAACAATATACTCAACTACTCATAAACCAAATCAAGAAAAAACTCAAAAAGAGACCCCTCATTGTGGAACCAAAATTTGGGACAAGTATTGTCATCCACAAAATAAAGTATGCAATGTCAATTTCTTTTGTGTGTCTTTTGAAGGTTGAGATACTTCCCTAAGCCTAACAAGTAGTCGAAATCTTTCTTAGGCGTTTCTTATGTCAATGATAATGATCACACACAAGATCGTCTATTGATCAAAAGGCGCGTGTTAATGTAGTTAGATTAGTTATCTTAACTAGTTAAACTTTAAGAGTATATGGAAGTGACATACATGATCTTTGAGTTGAGGCAGGTACAAGTCACTTCAGTTCCTACCCCCCAACATCATGTGGTATTCTTTTTGTGTGTGTCATTGTCTAATGTAACAACTCATAATTCATAAGGCATGGGTTTTTCTCTTTTGATAACTACATTTTAAACTTGAATTTAATAACATGGAATTAAGATATAGAGCATGTATCAGACATAATAGTTGTCGGTGGGGAGACGAAGGAGATGATGAGAAGCTTGTGGCATATATACAAGTATACAACGACAGGTTAATTGACGTTCATCGAATATCCATCTTGACACGGACATATAATCCAATAAGTGCTTAACATAAATCTACACACCCTTATACTTCGATACTTGTCATACAGTACATGAGGGCGCATGTTATTGCTACTTCACGAAGCAATGTATGTCAATTTGCATGTTAAATGATTTGGACCAATACATCATCTAATCACAAGTTTCTTGCTAAACTTAGAAAATTTTATATTGATCGTTTTGAACTTTGATCCATATGTGTGGGTTTAAGTATGATGAACACTATTTCTAGGTAAGTTCGGTGATTCATGACAAGCCAACGACGACTTTTATTAGTCTTATCGGCGCATATCAGTACGTGGTTTGTTGTCGTGTAAGTGATACCAAGTCTTTCTTTCGGCTTGAAGAGAAGCAATGGCCATCAAAGCAAAGATCTCATATGAAAGATAGACCCAAAATAAACAGATATCTGTTTTTATTATTATTTTTTTTAAACTAAATAATACTTGCAGTACACATTACTATAAATTGATATATTATTCTAGGATCTTATTAAAATCTTGTGACACCTATCTAACAATGATAATTTGATGTGAGGGGACCATACACTCATAAAAGCTCTTTGGTGCCATCTACCCATCTTTCTTTAAACCACATTGGCATATGATGATGTTTTTGTGTGAGCAATGAATATTTAGGGGGCTATAAGTGTATGATTTATGGGTGAACCATGAATAGGTAGGGGTTTAAGTTTCTTATTTATGGTTGAACCATGAATAGGGAGGGGCTACAACCATGTTTATGCAATTATTATTGTATCTTCTTTATAATCATTTTTGTTAGTACTTTCACCTACTTTCATGGGTTTTCACTTATGAAAGCAGATATCATGTTTCCATGATTTCAAATGGTAATTAAGAAGATTCGAAAACAAGATGATTATCGTAAACATGTAACGTTCGTCAACATGCTACTTAATACATAAACATGGTTTGAATCTTACGCTTGTTTCTTCTGTAACGAACAACGTAAAAGAAACAACCTTAAAGAAGCGTTAACACATAAAAGCGGATCACACTGTAAACTATGATGCGTCAATAAACAAAAGCAATTCTCCTTATACATGATGCAATGTAGTATCAAACTACATGAGTAAAATAGATCACCATTCATCATTGGTTTACTCATTTGTTAGGTCTTAGAAAAATGTTAGGTGTTTTGTCCCTAAAATGACACACAAAGATCAGAAAGAAATGTAAAAAATGAGATCTTGAAACATTGGGAAAGGAAGAAGAAACTCAATTATGTACTACACTAAATATATGACAGCAAAATAAGTACCATTTTTTTTTGGAAACTTGCAGGACATTATAATAGTGTTTAAATGGTACACAAATAATTGTGTTATAATTCAGGAGTAGACCCAAAAGAAAGATTAAAAAAAAATCCTTTATCAAGCTCTACCAGTCAACTCCAACACAGACTCTTGCACCAACTCATCAAGCAACTTCCCTTCTATTTCCTTTCTTGTATTATCAATTTCTAATCTTAAACCTTCCAACCACCCCCTCCCCACTACCTCTTTACTCACCACTCTCTCAACCACAAGGCTTCCGCCGTCCCCGTCATCCCATTCACACCTTTCCTCCCCCGATATCCATTCCTTTACGTGCGCCCACACACGGTTTGTCAAGACCGTTGATGACGTTGTCATGTCATCTAGGCTGCCGTGGGCCCAACTGCAGGGTCCACGGTTTGCAATATCTATTAAGGCTTCGTTAACGCAGTCAAACACAAGTTTTGCTATTGATGTGTGATGTCTACGTTTTGGTTGAATTAGTATCGGCTCCTTTTCACTTAGGTTCATGTACTTGTCTCTTAAGGATGGGTCTAGTGGGCTTTCGGGTGAATGCCACTTGTTTAAAAATGAGCTAGACCGTACTTTATTGAAACCTGATACTGATAGTAAGGTTTGAACATGGAACAAACATTCTTGCTCCTCTTCCTCTGGATTTAGGGGTGCAGATGAGGGTTTACCTACGTAAGGTGTGGATGACCCCACAGAATCATCCCAAGATAGAGTCCGGGCTATGGATCCAATGGGCGGAGATTTGTCAATCAAATTGTATCTCATAGGCTCTATTCCTGTCAATATGGCATGAAACGTTAATAGTCTAATTATTTACTAGACAATATACATAGACGACATAAATTGGTCGCTTTAGGGTATGTTTTATCTCTAAGGGGTGACAACTAACAAGTTTTAGCCAAAGGATTTGACCAAAAAGAAAACGGGTCAAATGGGTCGAAATGACAAATGGGTGAAATCAATCCAACGACAAGATGTGTTCCCAACCCACCCATTTAGCCACTTCTAATGAGAAAATACAACTGAATTGTTTACGAGTATTACCATGTGCAATCAGCTTGGAACTGCGAAGACAGTCTGTCGTACGATCATCCTCTTCAAATGGGGGTTCCAAGACAGAAATAGGACTTGGTTCGTCTTGGTTCTCGCGAATTTCGCTCTTTGTAAACGGAAATCCTGCCTGCAATAAGCAGCAATGAATGAGATGAAATTCATGAATACCAAATCAAGCAGTTAGCCAAAGCAATGAGATTTTATTTATTTCAGCACTCCGGTAATATTCATCTTGTATGTATCTACCAGTCGCTTAGCTAAAACACAAAGTTTATAAGTAACAAAAAAGTCACAACTAAATGTCTAGAATTTGAATAAATTCTGTTCTTATCTTGATAATAGATGCACCTTAAATACACACATATAAGTAAAATAAGATATTAACATGATAAGAAGAAGTCACACCTCGGGTAAATTTATGCGATGTTTCAATCCTGAACATGATTCGTCTTCCACTCTCGTGTCATTAACACATTGAGATCCTTCATTACCAGCGTTTCTTGACGACTGAGGTGCATCCTTAGACTGGTGGGACTTTTCTTTGCTAGATTTTTTACTCTTGGAGAAAAATAAGCTTGAAACTCTCCCCTTGAACGACAATGATTTCACAAGCTTCTCTTTTCCAACATCTGTGGTCTCATCTTCTTTGCCTTTCAAAGAACCCGAAACTTCTAACGGAGTAGCAGATGCTGGAACAGATTTTGATCTCAAAAGATTCCCAAGGTTTTGATCCGCATCTTCTTTAATTTCATTATTTTCCTCGGTTTTTACTGGTTGTTTCACGTCAGATAGAGCAAGCATATCACCTAATGTACTTGAGCTTCTTTGTATTTGCCGTTGTTCTTGAACAACTTTATTTGTATTTGCCCATCTTTCAGAAAGTCGTTTCTTAGCTTCCCTACATACAGATGACTCTCGAGAATAAGATGTACGGCTGGATGAGGCAGTATAGTGGCTATTAAACCGATTAATATAGTCCCACGAGTGTCTTGAAACCGGTGACACAACTTCTGAATCACTAAGGTTCCCTGCTGCATAATCAATCTCCGATTTACAATATGAACTATCGTCACCAATATAACCATTTGAAAAAACAGAAGATAAGAGGGTCTCGTCTCTTCTAAGCCCACTATCAGACATCTCGTTTTCAATCTCTTCAAGTACTTCTTCCGGATCCCGATCAAATACATCATCATGAGATGAAGAAAGTGGTGAAGAGGCAACTTTTATGTTATAAGGTTTCACAGAGCTCGGTTTCAGCACCACAATCCTAGTTGGCGGGTTAACATCACCATCGGTTTTACAACATTCAGGAGATAATATAAAATCAGAACTGCTTTTGTCCCATGCCTTTTGTACCGTTTCCTTTACCTGCTTTTCGTTTTTCTTATCTACCAACTTAGAAGGTTTAAGAACCGTGATACGCCTCGAGTCCGGAGGTGGAGGAAGAGACTCTGAATCGTATATATGTTGTGAAAACAACGAATTAGGCTCTTGCAAAAACTTCAAAAACAAATCTTTATGCGAACTTAAAACTTCCAAAGCATCTTGAAACTGCTTCGACTGGCGATGCTTTTCGTCAGTTGATAACCGTTTCGCTTCCATGAATTTTTCACGTACAAGAGCCATCTTCTGCTTTTCATTACATCGTCCCTTCTGCGGTGAATCGTCTCTCACACATTCAAACACGTCTTTGTATTCCCCGTGTTCTTGATACCGACTAATCTCATGTTCTTGTTGCAAAAATTCCAAGGATCCCGACTGGCTTCTTCGTGAACCAGGTTGGTGTTGCTGCGGTATAGCCTCAAGGCCCATCAGCTTGGCAACCAAATTGGACGGACTTTGCTTACTATCCTCCTCCTTCGACATTTCATGTGCAATAAGCATTTTTATAGGCGTTCCATTTGATTTCCTACTTGACGGAGACTTAACAATCTACATATAATATCAAACATAAATCAAGTCTCGCAACAATAAACAAGTCTAAAAACAACTGAATCTACTTTAACAAAAGTAATTACCACATTATCATCCATTTCATCATCATCAACTAGACTCGTTCTCGACGCATCCGAATGCCTCCCAGAGAACGACGAACCTGTTCAACATTGCATTTTTTTTCATAAAAATGGGAAAACATAACGAAGACGACATAAAAGTGAAGAAGTAAAGAAATTACCATCATTATGCGGTTTATCTGTAAGCAGCTTTTTCCCTCCTGTACCATTAGTCAAATCAAACATATTAACCATTCTTCCTAAACATCCCGAAACAGGCTTCTCGGGATGTCGATTTTTTCCACTTTGAATCCAACTCATTCTTCTACCTATGAATACAACAACACAACAAATAAGTCCAACAAAACAAAAAAATATAATCTTTTTTCACAAAAAGTTACAAAAGCAAGTGTCTTTATATATCAAATCCTAACAAATCAATTAGAAACTTATAAATGTATGTTACACACCAAACCTTAAAACCTCAAACAGCAAAAAACAATTTTTATTTTTTTAATTAGTAATTTAAACTGAAATTAGCTACTGTAAAAAAAACAGAAAATTAAAGAAAACTAACCTTAATTACTAATATTCTTCAAAATTAAAGCTTCATACTATATGATTCCAACTGCAAATAAAAACAAAATACCTATAAAAATACAAAGATAACACATTATTATCCAAAACATATATAAAAAAGATATTTTTTTATAATTATAAAGTCACATATAAGAAAACAAAATCACACCATACTTTCAAACAAACATCATTATTTAATCAATACAAATAAAACCAAAAAGCCCTATTTTTTTTATAAAAAAAAGTACATAATCACAAGATCATTGTAAACAACAAAAAGCTGCAAAATTTACATAAAACAACTAAAAAAAACAGAATCTTGTTCCACTTTCACCTTTTTAAAAAACCCTTTATAAAAAAATCTCTAATTTTTCTTTTTTTATAAAAAAAATAGTAGCTTTTTAGAGAGACAAAGTAAGAGATCAGTAGCACCTTTTAAAATGAAACAGTAACTGAATGCTGGCCGGAATCTGGCATTCCGGTACCGGAGATTCTGTGTTTCAGATCAGTGAATTTACACACACAAACACACAGTGGAAGGTGAGAGAGAAAATGTTTAGAGAGAGAGAGAGAGAGATTTTTGTTTTTGTGAATGTATTAAAACTGGATATTGTGTGATCCTGGAAATAAACATAAATATATAAATAATATTTGGTTTTTTGCAGTTTAGTCCTTGTGTTTTCTTTATTTGTTTATTTATTGGTTTTTGGTAATTGTTTGTTTGTTTTATGTGAGGACATGTAACGGTGAGATTAGGTTGGTTAGGTGATAAAAAAAGGTTTTAGTGTTCCCTTTTGTTTACTAGTGAAGTGGTTATGGGATTATAGTTTATTCTAGAGTCCCTTTTTAAGGTTAAAGTGAGCTGAGCTTGAGCTTGAGCCTGTCAGAGTTTCATGAAGCTCGAGCATGTCTTAAGTTTTATATAGTTAGCTCAAGCTTGATTCTGAAAATTTTCATAAAAATCTGGCTCGACTCGTTTTTATGACAAGCTAAACAAACTAAAGCACACTAGGCTTGTTAAGCTCACTAAGCATGAGCTCGAGCTCGATCATCAAATGAGCCTCAACTTAGGCTCAAGCTCATTTAACCTTGGCTCGTAACAATCTTTAGTTACTTTGATCTCGAGATTTTCACAAGCAGCTTGGCTCGTTCTTGCCTTCGGTTAAGACTTCAGGGTTCGGAGTTTTTATGAGTTTGTTATTTCACAATTATAAGTTTTGAAATGCAAGACGGTTGTTTATTTCTTATCTTTAATATCCTTTTAAGTTTTGACTATTTATCAATAAAAACAATTCTTAAAGAGTAATGAATACAGACCCACTTAGTTTTAATTTGCAGCATTTATATCATTTTTGTTGTTCTTTTGTTTTCATTTGTGCCGCATTATGTAGTATACAAAGAAAGTAAACCATTTCTTGTTTAGTCTCAGGCTCATCAGATTATTACATTAACTCTTAATTTTTATCATACCGGAGGTGTATATCGATTTACATGCAAATATAGTTTATTTGTTCAAATGCAAATAAGCTACTTAGAAGTTAGAACAAAAGGTTGATTGACCAAATTTCTAGCACTTCAAGACAAACGTATAAAATAAATGTATAAGTTATGAATTGTGTTATTAATCAACTTTTATATAATAACTGCTCATATGTTACAACTTATCTAATAAATTATTGTTTGCAATTTCATCAAATAACTATAAATACTAAGTAATTTATTTAGAAGATTCTTGAAATGGGAAATTGTGGTGTGAAGCTAACTTTTTAAGAACTTGAAACTTTACATGTATACTCAAAGGATCATTTATGCAAGTTACTCCGTAGTTAGTTAATATCATCACCTAAAAGTGTTTAGACCCGTTGAGAGAGGTGACGTTGACCCCAAAACACTTAATTAAGGGGTCTAATTGTAATCTATTAAAAGATAAGGGGCCCATCATCAACAACCATCACCATTTTCGCAACGTTTATAAATGTTACTGTACTACTGTTGTGTCTTTTTTAAAATGATTTTTGATTGCATGTCCAAACAAGAAATTGTCAATTATAATATGTTGTCTTTATATGTGTTTAATTTTTTAGTCGGTTTGATTATTTGTATTAGTCGGTTTGGTTAAATAAAATATTATAGTCATTGTGAAATTGTGATCGTAAAATTATGACTTACTAAGATGTGATGCAACAAAAGGAAAAGAAAGGTAGCAACTTGACAACTTTTATACTTTATTTATCAGCTTATCATTACTAGAGATGTAAGGTCGTGTTTGATTTCTGGATAAAATCACTTGATACTTCTTAATATTTCATAAATCTAAATGGTTAAAAGTTTTTGACAATTAAATGTATTTGTTGTTGGAAAATTTAGTGCACTTGAGGGATGAGTTCACATCTGGTAATGGGTTTGGAGGTACGGAGTGTACACCCATTTGGTCCATGAACACCCTGACTCAATTGTGGTTATACTAGTGAGATTCTGCTGAATCTGCTGCTAGTAGACTCTGCTGCTAGACTCTGCTGCTAGACTCTGCTGCTGACTCTGCTGCTAGTGTTAACATTACCACTGCTAGTATAAGCTTGTTATCTGCTGATGGCTTGTTCCTGCGGATAAGCTTATTCCTGCTGATGGTTTATTGTTTCCACTGATAACCACTGATTCCTACTATTATGGAAAGTATTATGATATATTTAATGGGCCGTTAAATATACATAATTCCATGGGCTAGGGTTTGAGTATTCTCTATTATAAATAGAGATCA
>LBNU01033045.1:218869-237886 GCA_014162995.1 Artemisia annua
AGAAAGGAATTTATTGGAGGTATTAATTTGTGACTACTCATCACTATTGATCAATGGTGATTGTATACTACTTCATAAGATGTTATTCTTTTTAGCAACATACTTAATTTACTGGGTGCTTGAATCCTTAGGAACAAAGTCCTAAACAACTAGGAGTTTTATCTCGGTCTATTACTATTTTAATTATAGCGGTGTTAACTTTGCGCTACCATGAACGCTTAATGACTCAATATATAAATAGTGTATGTTAAAGATTTTTCTTGATGTATTGAAGATAAATATGAAATTGCGTTTTGATCTGGTTTAAGAGATTTTATGATTATGTGTCATGTGCAATTTATATGTAAACTAAGGTAGAGTTGTTTAGAAATTATACGCATTTTCCGAAGCTTTGTATTTTCTGGTAGTTATTGTTTAACTAGAATAAAATAAAATAAAATATAGAAATATACTCCATAACTTAGAAGGATTATATAGTTTAGTAAACAAATTATGGCAGCAACATGCGTAAGCTCTACTTATATAGTTAAACCTTTTAAAATGAAACAGTAACTGAATGCTGGCCGGAATCTGGCATTCCGGTACCGGAGATTCTGTGTTTCAGATCAGTGAATTTACACACACAAACACACAGTGGAAGGTGAGAGAGAAAATGTTTAGAGAGAGAGAGATTTTTGTTTTTGTGAATGTATTAAAACTGGATATTGTGTGATCCTGGAAATAAACATAAATATAGGAGTATAAATAATATTTGGTTTTTTTTGCAGTTTAGTCCTTGTGTTTTATTTATTTGTTTATTTATTAGTTTTTGGTAATTGTTTGTTTGTTTTATGTGAGGACATGAAACGGTGAGATTAGGTTGGTTAGGTTATAAAGAAAAGGTTTTAGTGTCCCCTTTTGTTTACTAGTGAAGTGGTTATGGGATTATAGTTTATTCTAAAATCCTTTTTATGGTGAAAATTAACTGAGGTGAACTTGAACCGGTTTTAACTCAAGCTCGAATCTGAAAATTTCAGAAGAATCAGGCTCGACTTGTTTCTATGACAAGCTAAACTAACTAAAGCTTGAATGAAAGTCGGCTTGTTAAGCATTATAGGTTAGAGCATGTTTAGTTATTTTAACTTGTCTATATATAGTTATATGGCTTGCATAGGCACGTCTAGTCGATATCAGAATATAAAGCATGGGCTCGAGCTCGATTATCAAATGAGCCCCAACTTAGGCTTAAGCTCGGCTCATAGCAATCTTTAGTTACTAATAGTCTAATACCTTCTTGAAATTTTTACAACCAACTTGCCTTGTTCTTAGATTACGACTTTAGGGTCCGGAGTTTTTACGAGTTATTATTTCACTATTAGCTAAATTGCACAAATTGCATAGAAATATAAAGTAAGATTTAATTTGAAATGCAAGACGTTTGTTTGTTTTTTGTCTTTAATATCCTTTTAAGTTTTGAGTTTTGACTATTTATCAATACAAACAATTCTTAAAGAGTAATGAATACAGACCCACTTAGTTTTGTAACATTTTTTATGTCATTTTTTGTTCATTGTTTTCATTTGTGCCGCATTATGTAGTATACAAAGAAAGTAAAACATTTCTTGTTTAGTCTGAGTCTCATCAAATGATTACGGTTACTCTTAATTGTTATCATACCGAAAGTTCGTATCGATTTACACGCAAATAGAGCTTATTTGTTCAAATGGCAAATAAGCTACTTAGAACAAAAGGTCGATAAACCACATTTCTAACAGTTCAAGACAAACGTATAAAATAAATGTATACGTTATAATTTGTGTTATTAATAAACTTCTATATAATAACTGCTCATATGTTACAACTTATCTAATAAGTTATTATTTGTAATTTCATCAAATAACTATAAATACTAAGTAATTTATTTAGAAGTTTTTTTAATTAGGAAATTCTGGTGTTTAGCTAACTTTTTAAGAACTTGAAACTTTACATATACTCAAAGGATCATTTAAGCAAGTTAGTTAGTTAATATCATCACCTAAAAGTGTTTAGACCCGTTGAGAGAAGTGACGTTGACCCGAAAACACTTAATTAGGGGGTCTAATTGTAATCCATTAAAAGAAAAGGGGCCCACCATCAACAACCATCACCATTTTCAAACGTTTATAAATGTTTACTATTGTGTCTTTTTTAAAAGAAAATGATTTTTGATTTGCATGTCCAAACAAGAAATTGTCAATTATAATTGAGTTGAGTTATTTAAAAAACCAAACATTCCTCACATACCAAGGGACTCATCCCCACCATCCATCTAAAAAGAAATCAATGGTTGAGATTAAAAGCATTTAATATTTCACCCATTTTTTATAATTTAATTATCTCTTAAACCGTTAATCGTTAAGCGAAAATAATTATACCATCGCGATGAGCATTTAATTATCTTTCTATAGATATGCATTGTGATATACTTTCGACAAAAAAAATTTTTTCGTTTTTTTCACGTTTTTTTTCGTGGCCGAAAAATATCATATGTGATATATCATATATGATATTACATATCATATATGATATATCATATATGATATTGCATATCATATATGATATGTAATATCATATATGATATATCATATGTGATTTTTTCGGTCACGAAAAAAAACGTGAAAAAAACGAAAAAAATTTTTTTGTCGAAAGTATATCACAATGCATATCTATAGAAAGATAATTAAATGCTCGTCGTAACGGTATATTTTTTTTCGATTAACGATTAACGGTTTGAAAGATATTAATATTTGAAAAAAGAAGATGAAAGTGGGTTTTTTAAATTGTTGGGATTAATCTCATCCATTAGATCAAATAAAGATGGAGGGGAGATGAATGGTGGAGATTAGTCCCTTGGTATGTAAAAAATATTTGGTCCTCAAATGATCTTATATCATTATAATTTGTTGTCTTTATATGTGTTTAAATATTTAGTCGGTTTGATTATTTGTATTAGTCGGTTTGGTTAAAATAAAATATTATAGTCAATGTGAAATTGTGATCGTAAAATTATGACTAATTAAGATGTGATGCAACAAAAAGAAAAGAAAGGTAGCAACTTGACAACTTTTATACTTTATCAGCTTATCATAACTAGAGATGTAAGGTCGTGTTTGATTTCTTTGTAAAATCACTCGATACTTTTTAATATTCTATAAATCTAAATGGTTAAAAGTTTTTGACAATTAAAGGAATTTGTTTTTCTTTTTCTCGTTTAGATGTGTTAAGAGGTTTAAACTTCTTGCTAAAAAAGACTTGAAAAAGGATCTTAAATCGAGCGTCCTTTCTTATCCACAATGGATGAAATTGTTCAAAAAAGATTTGTAATAAAAATTTCATTCATCAAATATGTTTCAAATGTAAAATAAATCTTTTCAGGACCTCTTATATTATACTCCTTCCGTCCCAAATTATAAGTCCATATTGCTATTTTTTGTTGTCCCAAAATACTTGTCCATTTTATATTCTAACCAATTAAAAGATACTTTAGTGAAAAGATATGATATTTGATTGGTTAATAGAGTAGTTAGTGGGAATTTCTTAAACTTTGTGCAAAGTGGAAATGGACTTATAATTTGGGACGGGAGGAGTAATAGCTATTTGATGTAAGTGAGGATAGCTTCAAGTTTTGCTTCTGAGACTTCTGCATGCTCAAGTCAATGGTGAAAAATGATTTGTTCTCTGATACATAAAAGTTGTTGAATGATTTATTTGAATAAAAGAAATATTCATCTAACTTGCATTATAGATAATAAGGTAGGGGTGAGTAATCCCGATCGACACTCGAAAACCGTCCGAACCCGACTTCTCGAATCGTCCTGAATCCCATCCCGATCATACTCGGTCCAGGACTCGGTTTGCGTTTGCAAGGTTTTCGGTTTTGGGCTGTGTCGATTTCGGGTCGGGGCGAGCCGATAACCGAGAAAACAAAGCCAAATTCCCGAATACCGAACACCGACGTCTCGAATCATCCTGAATCCCGTCCCGACCATACTCTGTTCGAGACTCGGTTTGCGTTTCCAAGGTTTTCGGTTTTGGGCTGTGTCGGTTTCGGGTGAGGACGGGTCGGTTCCGGCCTGACGCTCACCCCTATAATAAAGGCACTAAAATGCATCAAATTGTGTAGAGTTATTTTCACACAAAAACCAAGCAATAATAATAATAATAATAATAATAATAATAATAATAATAATAATAATAATAATAATAATAATAATAATAATAATAATATATTTTAAAGCGTTATTTTTTTACTTTCTCTTTATGAATTAACTATTAATTTGGTAAGATGGGAGGTCTTTTAAGTTTTTGAAGTCTTTAAATATTTGAGGATGCTCAACCTTTTGATGAAGAAAGCTATTTCTCATATTGGTAAAAGCTTTTAAATAACATTTTAATGAGGAAAAAAAAATTATTTTTTAACCTGTACATTGAAGATGCTGTAAAAACTAAGTTTAAGTCCTATTGAAAATCTAAGGCCAAACGGAGTGGGCGTGACCCAGCTTCGCGACCACACTGTCACACGCAACATACCAAAACAGAAGGCCATGGTCAAGGTCATTTTGCAAATGTTTGGTGAGTTGCTCACCTTATTGAAAAAGGTGAAAAGTGAGCCCCATTTTGCAAATGTTTGGTTTGTTATTTATTTGTTACAATACTTACAACTATTATTTTGTACATATAATAACATTTATTTGTACATATAATACAAGATCAATATATTAAGAATCCCCCGGTTATGTTGTTAAACTTTTATTTCATTCTACATTAGATTATTTCTCACATTAAATATCTTTTGTAAAACTATTGTATGAAGCGTACCCGTCCATCGGCCGGGTCATGAAGCTAGTAATAATAATAATAAATAAACAAATAAATAATTACAGCACCCCATTGTTCAACTATAAATAACTTCACCATTTTGTACACAACTTCTTATATATTCTTACCTTCACAACATATATTTCATTCCTCATTATCCAAATGAATTCCGAAACGTTTTTATTCACCGACTCAGAAGAAGAACAAGAAATCCTTAGTCGGAACGTGAATTTTATTGGAAGATCGATGTCGTTTATTAGGAATATACGACGATCTAATGGAACCACGAGAACCTCGTATATCGAGATCGTTATAGTGCTCATGATCGTTTAGTCGCCGCCTATTTTAGTAATACTCGATGTATGATACACGTACATTCTGAAAGAGGTTCAGAATGAATCGAACTCTTTTCAACTGGACAGTTTGGGATGTAACTATTTACTGTCCATTCTTTAGTGATAATGTTGACTGTACCAGAAGAGAAGACATTTTACCCTTGATGAAGTGCACCGCCACAATTCGTCAATTAGCATACCGCTCGGTTCCTAATGCTTTATACGAAAATCTGCAAATAAGTGAGAAAACTTCTCGTCTATCTCTTGATTTTTTTTGTAATTCTATTATGGAAAATTTTGGACCAAAGTATTTGAGGAAACCCACTATAACTGACGTTGTTAAGCTTTATTGGCATCACAAAGAGGTACACGGGTTTTCGGGGATGTTAGGAAGCCTTGGCTGTACAGATTGGGAGTGGTTTGGTTGTCCGAATGCACATAAAGGGTCATATGTTAGACGTGATAATGGTTCGAGTCCATTCATTTTGTTGGAAGTTGTTGCTTCACAAGACTTATGGATATGTCATGCTTTCTTTGGTGTTTTTGGGTCCAACAACGATATTAACGTTCTACAACAATCCTCTTTATTTGAGGATCTGAAGCAAGGAAAAGCACCAAAGATTTCGTTTGTGGCTAACAGCGTCACATAACCATGGGGATACTATCTTGTTGACGGGATATATCCGGAATTAGCGACACTCGTTAAAACAATTCCAAAGCCATCTGATGATGACCATAAGTGAATAAGGTATAAGAGAATGCAGGAATTGGCAAGGAAAGATGTAGAACTAGCGTTTGGTGTCCTGAAGAAGAAATGGACTATACTAGCCAATCCCGCATGACAAATGAAAAAAGACAGAATAATGAATATGATGTATACATGCATCATATTACATAATATGGTTCGAAAAGACAAGAAAAAGACGATATCTCCCAAATGCTTCCCGGAAGAAGCACATCAACCGGATGTCCTCATACGATCCGATGAACAAGTGCGACAAGTTATGAGGTACATTATATCGGCATAAGCGCATCAAAACTTCGTGCCAATTTGGTTGAACACTTGTCTCGTAATGTTTAATTTTTAGTTTACGTTTTTTATTTACCCATGCATTGTTTTTATACGTACGTTTATATTTTTAATTTGTGTAATGTTTTAATTTTTGAACAAAAGTTTTTAATTTCGTACGTTTATGTTCACATTTATGTTTTTAGTTTATAAATATAAAATATTTAATTAAATAAAAAGGTAGGCATGAAAGGTGAGGGATGATGACCAAACCAGGTGAATGGAGAAAAAGAGTGACAGAAAATAAGAGGAGAGAGAAAACTGAGGTGGCGGTGAGCCGATCACTAACACTTCACATCCCTTACCTAAAAGTCATGTATGTCTAGACTTAAAAAGCCAATACAACAATTATAATTGATGGCGATTAGGTTGATTTATATGAGCATAGATTTTACTAATATTTTTCTTTTTATTCTTTTTATCTATGTTAGCGACTATTGGCACATTTTCTTTTAGGGTTAATTCTACTGTTAGGTAACGAACTTTTCAAAATTTTCAATGTTAGGTATTTTACTCACGAAAATACCAAGTTAGGTAACCAAACTTTCAACTTGGTTCAATGTTAGGTAATTTGAGCAATTTTTGCAACTGGTGACCTGCTAAGTCGGTTACCATTGTACCACGTCATTTTTTATTATATTTTTTAGGGTAAATTACTAAAATACCCTCATCTTCAACCTTCCCTCACTTGCACTTATATGGTACCATAGCAGATTTTTTATGCAAAAAGTGAATGACGGAAAACATATTATAACACAACTAGTATTTAATAAACATGAATTTTGTAACATTTTATTTATACTAGATAGTTTGTTGAGCCTTCATTATACACCCTCGGTTCAGCTCAAAAAGCACTTGGCCTCAACTCGAGCTAAGTCAAAAAGATCAGATGTTGTTGGAGTACCGCACAACAAACCTGAAGATCGTACACAGAACTAGCATCATATGTCGAACACAAGCTGTAAACTTTGATCATTCCTGTTGAAATAAACAAACCAGAAGAACAGGACTCCACAAACACACCGAATGTTTGTATGCTATTATATCTCCTCTCGGTTTACAAAGGAGAAGCGGTAGAAAACCAAGTCACGTTTACTTACCTTGCAATTTTGTAGGTTTAAAGTTGTTCTCCATATATAACAAATATAGCTAAGAATTAATAGTGGTCAACATCTTTATTTTGTAGAAAAGTAAACAAGTCAGTCATCCCACATTGACTGACAAAGTTGGTATTTTACTGCTCATGTATAGTGAAAGGAATTGTGTGAATTTGAGTTGTTTCGTGACTACAAACAATAGATAAAGTACACGTTCTCATAATGCTGGAAAAATCTTTATCAAGAGAACTTGATCTCGAGAAGAAACTAACAGAATCAAAGCAAGATGAAGAATTAGGTTAAAAAAATTGGGCGTTTTTTACTGCGTGAATGGATTTCGGAATTGAAAAGTGGGTATTTTGTATTTGGTTATGGAGATGAATGATTTGTGGTTTAATTAGGTTTTGATTGGGTTGTTGAGGGTTAATTTTGGTTTATGGTTTGATGGAATTATGGATAAAATGGGGAAGAAAGAGGGAAAAGAGAGATATAACCTGTCACATGTGGGCCCATAAGCGTAGCAGGTGATATTACCGAACATTGAAGGTGTCACAAAGTTTGGTTTAGGGCTGAGCATCGGACCGGATCCCGACCCGTCCCGACCCGACAAATCCCAATACCGAAACAAGGCAAAAACCCATACCGATACCGAACCGATTATTAGTCGGGTCGGTTCGGTTTAATTCGGTTATATCGGGCCGGGTGTCGGTATTTTGCAATTTGTCCCGAATGCAAAAAATCAGCCCATCCAAAAATGCAAAAAATGAGCCCATCCAAACTCTTATAGCCACACATACAAACCATATCAGCAGACCATATTAACTAATCTGCATTCCTAACTCTTATCAGCTTTACATTCCAATAAAACTCATCATACGAATTTTCACTGATTTCAAAGTTAATGTTTGCTTGTCTTCATACGTTGGGTTCACAATCTAGAAGCCGTTCTTGAAAGAAATTTCTTACAGTAAAGCACCTGATGATATGTTCTTGATGTTCTTGATTGAGGTTAGATGATGAGATGAGATGAGATGTTCTTGATGAGAAGCGTTCTCTTTTTTTTTTGGTTGAGATCTGTTAGGTGAGAGAGGTTGAGATCTGTGTGTGTGTACTGTGTAAGGTTGGGAAATGAGATAAGGTAGGCCTGTAGGGTTATATCAAAAGGGAATCGGGATGTCGGGCTTATGTCGGGATAATGTCGGTTTTCATACCGACCCGACCCGAAACCGACTTTCACTAATTGTTATAACCGAGTACCGACCCGACATTCACTAATTCGGTATCGGGACAGGATTCGGGACTCGGGATCGGGACGAGATTCGGGAGTCGGTCGGTTTTGCTCACCCCTAGTTTGGTTACCTAACTTGGTATTTTCGTGAGTAAAATACTTAATATTGAAAATTTTGAAAAGTTCGTTACCTAACAGTAGAATTAACCTTTTCTTTTAAAGGAAACTCAACCCTTGTTATCAAACAAACTACAATATCAAAAAAGTTGATAACACATTAACACTACTATAGAATTTTTATAAATTTGAATCGAAAATTCAAATTGGAATTATCACACTAACAAAATACTATAAAACAAAAGACACGATTTGATAAGCCAACAGTGTTGAAATTCCTTTTACTTTTACGAAAAAAAGTTTTTTTCTATATAATTTTTTTGTTTGTTCTTACGCATATTTTGTTGTTTAGCAACTTGTTTTCTATCTTGAAAAGTACCGAAATCTATCTTCTTGAAACTCTAGTGTCCACTTTATTAGTATTTAAAAGGCAATCCTAACATGGGTAGGGTAATATCCATTTAATTTGCAAGTATAACAAACACGAGTAAATGTCATGTTCAACACTTAACTTCTTATCATTTAGCGTATTTATGAAGAAATGAATAGTTTCTTAAATTAGGTATAAAAAAAAGATAGAGCTGTGATTAAAATTTACATGTTCAAGCTCACATTTTGTTTGTCACGACTTTAAATAGATATTCGTTAAGAGATAGAATTGCTACAATCAGAGATAACAATCATGTGAGATGATTTAACAGTTAAAGCAACATTTATAGGCATGCCTAATTAAGGGGCCGTTTGGTTGGGGGGTGTCGGATTTGGATTCGGGTATGACACACAATAAATGATCTTTGGTTAATCAAGTAATCCTTTCAAACCCATGGGACCCACCACTTTTTCATTCCATACTAATAAGGTTGGTTTTATACAAAACCCGTGGGACCTACTATAAATCTCTCACAACATTTTTTTTATTAAAATATTATATTTAAATGCCATTTAATTATTATATCAAATAAAATATATTTTCTCTCTCTTAATTTTCTCTCTCATACTTTTTCCCCAAACTTTTCACAAATCTTTCAAACCTTTCTCAAATCCAAATCCAATTCCAATCCCACTTGTGAACCAAACGCACCCTAAGTAATTAAGTTACCGAGTATTAGATCACTCCCAACTGTCACACATTTATTTTGTGTAAGGTGTATCACTTCATCGCCACAATCACATTTACTTAGGGTGGTGACAGTCATGATCCCATACCTCACTCATACCTCACCATCCACCAATAATATAATTCCACCTCATTCATGCCTCTCTCATACCTCACCATACTTTTTTAGTGGCAACCATGATCCCATACCTCACCTAATTTTATTTTTTTATTTTTTATATTCATAAATTATACAGTAATAAACAATTTAATAAAAACATAATATTTCATTAATAATTAAAAGAAAATTACCTAATACTTAGAAAAAAAATATAATTATATCTAAAAATCGGTAGGCCATCCANTTCATGCCTCTCTCATACCTCACCATACTTTTTTAGTGGCAACCATGATCCCATACCTCACCTAATTTTATTTTTTTATTTTTTATATTCATAAATTATACAGTAATAAACAATTTAATAAAAACATAATATTTCATTAATAATTAAAAGAAAATTACCTAATACTTAGAAAAAAAATATAATTATATCTAAAAATCGGTAGGCCATCCATATTTCTCCGCGTACTCATGTTTTTTGGCAAAAGTGATGTCTCGCATAACCGGATTGGCTATGTGATCGCGGTTCGTTGTAGAACTTCATCGCACGTAAATAAGCCTTTTCTTCAACACAACGGAGTTGTGCCGCGATCAACTTTTCGGCCAAGTCATCATTTGCAAGTTTTTTCTCCACCACCGTCTCCAATAGTTGTGTTTTCTTTATCGTGTAGGTATCGAAGCTCACAACAACACTTTCCTTTGTCGATGCCTCGCTATCGGTCTTTTTCCCTTTTCTTTTCCGTGTAGGAGTTGTGTCGTCATTTAGATCCGGAATAACAGTGTCAACATTGTCATTGCTTCCCGACTCGTAGTAGCTAGATTCCGACGACTTTCTTCGTTTGTCGGAATTAGATGCCGAAGATGCTTGAACGAAACATGGTTGTTTTAACCATTTGGCTTCTCCCCTAACAACCTTCCGTGCTTCAATATGAGTAAAAGACTTGCCCTTTGTTTTCTTATCATAATCGGCCAAGGCATTTTTCATGATGTTAACATCGCCACACCCACTCTCACGAATACGATTCTACAATTATAAAAGTAAGAGTATATAAATTAATACAAGTATATAAATTAACACAAACATATAAATTAATACAAGTATATAAATTAACACAATCATATAAATTAATACAAGTATATAGTTTAAAAATTACTTGTTGGATGAATAGCCCGTTAAAGACACCTATGGCGGCATTCATATTTTGCCACTTTGTGTTCAAGCTATGACGACTTCGAGTAGTATCTTTCACGCTGTCCTTGAAATGATTTGGAATTCTACCCCAAAAACTATCTCTACTTTGTTCATTCCCAACTTTTCGACATGTCGAGACATGAACCCACGCTTTTGCCAAAGGCACCTCTTCGGCCGACGTCCAAGTTTTTTTATCCGCTTTAGTTTTTTTTTCCTCGAACTACTTGAACATCTTCATCATCTTGTATATCAAATAATAATATAACAAATAAATTACCACAAGTATATCAAATAATAATATAACAAATAAATTATAACATATAAAATTATAACAAGTATATCAAATAATAATATATCAACGAAATTATAACAAATAAAATTATATATTAATACCGATTTGAGTTTGTGGTTACGTTTCGGGAACAAACAACATCATCATCCTCGTAATCATATAGCGGTAGTTCTCGTTCGACACTTGGTTCACGCCGCGAAGGACCATCACGGAAGTCATTGAACAGGTCGAACTCACTTGTCATTGATATATTGTATTGGCTTGGATTCATCGGTGGAGGTTGGGTATAATATTGGTGTTGATGGTATTGTGGATTCATCGGTGGAGGTTGGGGATAGTAGGCCGATTGAGGACTCATTTGGTGTTGATGGTATTGTGGATTCATCGGTGGAACTTGCGGACGAACGGGTTGTGATCGAGAGACCCGTTCATAACCTCTTGTTGAGGTTGAAACACCTTTTGATTTCCTTGGATCCATGCTACATTTTTTTTTTAAAAGTATGAGATATATAAGGAAGTGGTAATTTAAATTGGAAGTGATTTTACAAATGTAAAAGTCTAGTATTTATAAAGCCAAAATCTTTTTTTTACCCCACTCCCAACGGATAGTTTATTCCCAACGTTCCAAAAATTTATTGCTCCAACGTTCCAATTTGATCCATGCCGTCTAGGCAAAGCATGCCGCTTGCTTCCATACCGTGTTCATACCGCAGAGGTGGCAATGGTGTTGCCGTGCGGTTTGGTTCCATACCGAGCTCATACCGTGCCCATTGCCACCACCCTTATATTTATAATACGAATTCGCCGAACTCTTGAGTCATATTGATAAGAGGAACAGACAATAGTGGCTTTGTTGATAACATGGTTGTGAATAAGGATTGACAAGTGGCATGAATTCGCCGAACTCCTGAGTCATATTGCTTGGTGAGGGATTGCTCGAGTGAGGAGCGGAAGAGGAATTGGCCGGTGATGGTTTGGGATTGTTGAGTAAATTTTGAAAGAAATATTCGATTGTGATTGAGAGAGGCTTATTCTAAGCATTGTTGTAAAATGTTATTAAAAAGTTAAATGAATTGCATATAGAGATGGTGAAAATATAAGAATTGTTTTTTTTTAGTTGTAGAAGTGTGAAGAAAAATAAAGAAACTACAAACTCAACTGGTAATATCACGGTTATTAAGAAAAAAGAAAGAAAAAGAAAAAAAAGAAGCAAATTGGCCCAGCTTCTTTGCCCCTTGCTCGTTGCCAAACCGACGCATCACCAACGAGGTGGTGCTATAGGTGTCTCTAAATTGACGCTCATCGGTTTGTAAACCTACGAGCAAGGTTATAAATAGCGTGAAGCGTACCGCAGCGGCATGACCAAGCCTCACGTATTTGCGGAGTCTTTGCGAGACTTTTGCGCGCATTTTAGAACCATGCCTACGAGACCGTTGGTGGTGGTCTTAGTGTTGCAAATTGGTAGATGAAATATACTAGTACTATATTTTTCAGAGTTATTATTATTTCTAATCTTTTGACCTTCGTTAGGGACGTCACAAACTCACAATTTTTTTTTTCCTCTTTCTATTATCAATCAAATCACAAAGCTGAAAAATGATGGTTTTTGTAGCCGAAACTTGGACTAATTAACCAATTTGTCGGCGAATTAATTAATATATGAAAATTAGAAAGGAAAAAAGGAAAATCTTTGACTTAGCATCTTAAGTGACATCATTTAACATGCATGCAAACAAAATATATATTCATGCGATGTACATAAACTACTACTGTATCAAGTATCAACTAGACAACTACTCCCAATATATTAAAACTGACCAGACTCCAAAAATGTATTATTGAGAAACAGCTTAAAAAGGTTGGTTTTACAATCTACAAAGCCCACATGACTCCAAAATGAGTTTCTTTTGCAAATTGCAATACAAATATTTTATAATCTTTTCAAATATCAAAAATGAAATTGAGTTTTGGTAAAAAAAAAATGATTAAATTTGACAATTATTTTATAAATAAAATTATATGTATACCTGTATTTATTCCTTAATGGCAGGGTGGATGGACTTTGGCATAGTAATGTCTTTATCATATAAAGGTTTGGTTTGAGTAGTCAATCCAGAAAATAGGGTACCATGTCCGTTATGATTTATTGAAATTATTAACAGTTACGAATATAGTAGGGTGAGTAACAAATTTTTATTAGTAACAATTTAATCACATTTTGCATAAAAGTTTATAAGGTTTACACGTTTACACGACGAGAATCATACCAATTAATCATTACCAAAGATGTGACCAAAATAGACACGAATGTATGCTTGCGGATAATATCCGTAAGTAAATGACATAGTTCTTCAAGTGTTTCATGGATTTGATTCGGATTTTGGACATTCTTAGTGCAACAAAACCAAAGGACTTCCCGTTTCGTGATAAATATAGATAAATATAGAAAGAAAATAAGCAAAAATAAGTTGTTTATCACCATTAGTGCATTGCTTCAGTAATTGACTCTCACACCCTGAACGTTCAGTTGACCGGTTAAGTCGTGGTTTGACGAAAAATAAGTTATCTATCATAATGTTTATCTGAGTGAATATTGCTTCTTTCTAGTGAAGAAACAAAACATGTCAAGTGAGAACCAAATCTTCAAAAATGTTAAAAGAGAACCAAAGAACTCATACAAGTCGGGAGAACTAACACAAACACAACATTTTTTGCTAACATTGTTAACTAAATGTCTATTTTTATTGAATATAATGATCTTCTATTAAAATAAAAAAATCACTAAAAATACCATTTACTTAACGGTCAGTTTCAGTTTTTCTCAAATCCCCACGTTATATCTATTGCTTCTATATTACTCCATCTAAATATTTTTAGACAGTTTTTTAACTCATTGATAAAATAAGATTTACTGTGTTGGTTAAAGATATGTTTTATAACATGATAAATATGTTAAATACTTTTTGCTAAATAATTGTTCAGTTAGCTACTTTTTAAAACATTCTCTGGTATGCTTAATTATTACAAATTTGTATGTGTTGTGTTTTTTTAGGGTCCAATTATTCTTTTTTTTTCTATATACTAGATAAATGGACAACGTCTACACTCAAGCCAAATAATTTATAGATAAATGTAAAAATGTAAAAAACAGCCTCAATTAAGGTCCATAATTGCATTCCATTTTGAAAAATATTTTAATTGACAATAATGTCTGAGGTATTTAAAGGCAATTAATATAAAACTTTCAATGCTACATTAACTCTCCATTCAATTTTTGGATCATGATCTCTTTTTATCTTTTATCTAACATTCACTATAACACGCATTTTGGACCCAATGGGTCAATATCAGTTATTATATGGACCAAAGATCAGTTATATAATTGATATAAGCCTGGTTCATTGACCTTTGGGCTTCAATGATACACTATTTTATTCACTCATAATGACAAATTTTTGGTGAAAGGAATTGATTTGCATATTTATACTTTTGATTGAGACTCTACTGCAGAGACGGAGCCGGAGGTTCCCGTGGGTGCCCGTGCACCCATGAATTTTTTCAATGTAGTGTTAATTTTGAAAAAACATCGATTTTTTCTAAAGTCATCTTAAATGCACCCGATCCATCGAAATATGTTTCTAGTATTATTGTTCAATTTTTTTTTTGCACCCGGTCATCTTTAGTCCTGGCTTCGTCCCTGCTCTACTGTATGCATTATATACTTATACAGTGCTTACAATATGATTTAACTGCTTGTATTGTTGAGTGTCTCAATAAAAAATATGAGTATCCCAATCACCTCCCTTTTGCGAACGTTTAAAAAACTAGAAAAATCATAAAGAGTCATTTGTAATACCTCTTGAGCCGATAAAGATTTAGCATGTTCTCGAGCCTTTTAACGGGTCTCCGCCCATATCAGTCTAGTTATCGTTCTTGAGCCTTTTAACCACCTTTACAAAGTTAAACGCCTTCTTAACTTTGTAAAAGTGGTTAAAAGGCTCGAGAACATGCTAAGTATTTATTAGCTTAAGAGATATTACAAATGACTCTTTACGATTTTTTTTTTTAGTTTTGTAAACGTTCGCAAAAGGTTGTCTTAACTCTTAATGCGTTAATAAAAAAATAGTGCATCATTGAAGACTAATAAAGATGTAAAAGGCATGGGTTGGACTGGTCCCAAAGGTCCATGAACCAGGCTCATTTTAATTATATACTAATTGATCTTTGGTCCAAATAATAACTGATAGTCTGATACTGACCCATTAGGTCCAAATCAGTGCTTAGTTTTAGGCGTGCTATCAATACTCACAAAACTCGAACCGAATATGTAATAAAACCGAATTATTTCGAAACCGAATCGAATTAAGTATTCGGTTCTCGAGGTAGATATGGTTTTTGATTTTTATTGTTTGTTTGGTATTTTATAAAAATGCTCATTTTTCTAATGTTTTTTTAAGAAGCTGTGAGATGTGGCTACTGCTCACTGCTACTTTTACCAAACACACCCAAAATTTACACCGAAAACCGAATTCACAAAAATACATATATTTTTTATATATTTATATACATAAAAATAACCGAAGAAACGAAAACCCGATAACCGAACCGATGAACACCCCTACTTAGTTTTGTCATTTGTGTCTTTTATTCTGTATTCGATTAGCTCAAAGAGAAAGAGCTAATTGCATTTTTGGTCCCTGTGATATGGCCAAATTGCAGGTTTGGTCCCCAAAACTATGAAAGTGCAGCGATAGTCCCCATTTTGAAGTTGTGTTGCATTTTTGGTCTCTGATTGGTGTGAAATAACCAAATTACCCTTGTCTTTTCTGAAGAAGACAAAGGGTATTTTAGTCTTTTAACGTTATCTAGGAACCAAAAATGCAACCCAAACTTCAAAATGAGGACTATCACTGATCTTTTAAAGTTTTGGGGAACAAACTTGCAATTTGGCCATACCACAAGGACAAAAAATGCAATTAACTCCAAATAGAAAAGAAAACTTTAATTCGATTATTCAGGTATTTACTATATTTTTTTTATCTTACTCATAAACTGACAAATAAATTACGACACACACAAGGGCGAAACATAATAGAGGTGGGAGCGGTTGGCCCCCCTCCATAAAACTAGTATAAAAGTTAACGACACACGACACTATAGCTAAGATGCAATCTAATAGAGGTGGGAGGGGTTCCTCCCCCCCAATTAAAAAAAAAATGTTTGAGTGGTTAATAATGTATATGTGTGTTTTAAATAACTTTTGGGACGAAAACAAGGTATGCAGATCAACAGAGGAAGAACTATTCTTTCTTTACAAATCTGTGAGATATAGAAAAACAAAGAAACAAACAAAACAATATTACAAGTATATGAGGAATGAAGGTCTTATGCATTTCACTATGTTAATTTTCATAAATTATCATAATTTATGAGGAATGAAGGTCAATCACATTTATTTTTTGTATGATAATTTTCATAAATTGTATTAGCTCTTATGTTATGTTAAAACATTCACTTTTGAAGTATACCAATACCATTGAATTGAGGCGAATGCTTTCGAGAATAAGGGTAACGCTTTAAGGAACTAGCTTTATGTTCCAATAGAAGAATTAACTTTATGATATACTCCGTAAACGTAAAATTTTGCCCCCCCAACCAAAAATTACCCCTTGTCTTTTCTGAAGATGACAAAGGTATTTTTAGTCCTTTTAACGTTATCTAGGGACAAAAAATGCAACCCCAAACTTTCAAAAAATGAGGCTATCACTGCACTTTTAAAGTTTTGGGGAAGCAAACTTGCAATTTGGCATAACCACCAAGGAACCAAAAAAATGCAATTAACTGCCAAATAGAAAAGAAAAACTTTAATTCAAAATAAAAATTAAAAAAAAAAAAAAAAAAAAAAAAAAAAAAAAAAAAAAAAAAACAAAAACAAAACCAAACCTTTCAAACACACCTTAATTCACTACATATCTTCCTAAAAACTAACCTAAAGTACTTAATTTAAAATTTAGATTTAGATGAGAAAACGAAAGTACAGATAACTGCCTTTGTATTTATAGCTTATTTAATTTTTTTTAAAAAAACAAACTTTAGTCTTTATCACATATCTACGATTATTCTGCCGATTTCCTTATAAAAATATATCGTTGAAAAGACCACTCAAAATTGTGAACCAAAAATGAGTCAAATGTTGCAATACTTTTGACTTACATGCGGATTTATATAAATTGTGTAGAACTTTAATGATATGTTTTACTACTTGACACGTTCAAAAAAACTATATGTTTTTTATGAAAAATTAAAAAATAAATAAATAAATAATAAATAGATAACCTTAAACCGAGTAAAGGCGGGTGCCTATATAAAACAATTTTTAAAACTATCGTAACACGCACACATGCTAAAAAATGATTACGACCGTCACAACCTATAAAGAAAAAATTAAAATTACGCGAAAAAACACCTAAAACTAAAACTTTAAAGAAAATGGATTATAAAACCACAATTTTGCTCCCCCAAGAAAACACATAAATGCGACAACAAATAGCCTATGCCACCAATACCGGATGTCCTATCTACCTCGTGTTAACTACTAGTATAACATTTGTTGATTTCGTGGTCCCGGTGTGGAACTTGAAGGCTTTTGTTTGGGTGGGTGGGGTTGGGTCGTGAGGGGTGGGGTAGAGTGGGGGAAAAACTTTTACGAGTATATCATAAAGGTTAATTCTTCTATTGGAACATAAAGCTAGTTCCTTAAAAGCGTTACCCTTATTCTCGAAAGCATTCGCCAATCATTCAATGGTATGTGGTATACAATTCAAAAGTGAAATGTTTTAACATAATAAGAGGCTTATATACATTTATGAAATTATCATACAAAAAATATAAGTGATTGATCTTCATTTTCCTATAAATTATGATAATTTATGAAAATTAACATAGTGAAATGCATAAGACCTTCTTCCTCATATACTTGTAATATTGTTTTTGTTTGTTTCTTTTGTTTACTATATCTCACAAGCATTTGTTTAAAGAAGAATAGTTCTTCTCTGTTGATCTGCATACCTTGTTTTCGTCCCAAAAAGTTATTTTAAAACACACCATATACATTATTAACACTCCAAAACATTTTTTTTTTAATTGGGGGGAGGAACCCCTCCCCCTCATAAATCTTATGGATTGCATCTTAAGCTAAATAGTGTCGTGGTGTATCGTTAAACGTTTTATAACTAGTTTTATGGAGGAGGGGCACAACCGCTCCACACCGTCTATTATGTTTCGCCCTTAGTGTGTGTCGTAATTTTATTTGTCAGTTTAATGAGTAATGATAAAAAAGATATTAAATACCTGAACTAATCTATAAATCCGTGCATACGTCAATAGAATATGCAATATTTGGATTCGTTTTGTTTGTAGTTCCAGAGGCTTTCCTCGTCGGTATAACCCGTTTTTATTAAATAGATTCGCTAAATTATTTGTTAGATAGTTGATAAAAGTACTTTTTGTAACTCAGTTTGGCATAGCTCGGGGGCCTATTTAAGCCGGAGCTTTCAAGCCAAAATGTACATTTGAAATAAATGCTAACAAAATGAGACTTTATATTGAGGATTGGCACTTTTTCTTTTTTCCAT
>LBNU01033046.1:0-21847 GCA_014162995.1 Artemisia annua
AGAGACGACAGAGAGGATATGATCCGATACCAGCGCACTAAGGAAGCCATTAATGATCTAAATTGATTTACGTAATGTGGACACATTTAAATCTTGAAATCATGATCTGCACATCCTAATAATGAATAGACCGCATATAAGTACATAAGATGAATCATTCAATAACCCGTATTTCAACTCACTTAGTTAACTTTCTTTAGGTCACTAAAATGTCTGGCATATTTTCCTATATCATAGATCTGGAACTAAGTTATATTTTGTCCTTGACTTTAAGTTCATTAATTCATTATACATTTTTGACGCAGATTAACAACCATTTTAATGGATTACTTATAATTATCATTTTGGCAGAAAATCCTAAAACCTTAAAGCCATACTCATAAAAAGTTTCCTTCTATGCTTGCTGACATCAGATCCATCTTTCGGTCCAGCCCTCATTCTGATATTGAGAGTTTCTCATATTTCAACCTTTTCACCAATAACATCCATATTGTGTTGTGGTCATTTACTATAATAGTCCAGCGACAATCGGTCCTTTCCAAACAAAATCTCATCGATGTGGGAATCAAATAATATAGTATGTATGACCAAATCCTAGACACCCAAATATTACTCATAAACAAAACCTCCGCTCGTGAAGCTGGATATTAAAGCTGTTTGCCTTGCAAGCATGGAATGTGCTCATAATGTCTGCAGTTCTCTTGGTTGTGAACAGAATAAAAGTCTTAGGGCAATCTCAATAAAAACAATTGGAGGCTATCCCATTAGAGAGCTAAATGGTCCTTGACAACATCTCCAATGCTGCAAACAAATCAGAGAATAGTAGAGTATATTTGGCCAATAAAAAGTCAAAATTGGCAGGTTGTGTTTTGGTCAACCTCTTCCAAATAATAAATAATCCCTATAGCTGTTAGAATATATTGAGTTGATGTGTAGGAGAGGGGATAAAAATACATGAAAATTAATAGGGGGCGAGAGGAGTGGTGGAAAACAAGAATACTTCAAAAAAAAGGAAGTAGTTAGGGGTGTATTAAATACTTTAGTTTTCACATTTCACCCAAAACAGGAATTTTATAAAATATAATAGAATTTAAGTAAAATTATGATTTACCGTAAAGTTACCTGAGGCTAAATTAAATAAGTCAATCCTTCTACATTTACTTTTTAGTAAAAAATATAAACTAATATACCTACATATAATAAACTTTACGACTTCTATAATCCACATAAAGGGAAATAATCATAATTAATATAAATACATAACTTGTTGTTAGCATTACTAATGTATCAATATTCAGCTTCACACTTTCATCTATTCTAAATTACACAAACACTCTCCTCTCTTCCACACCACACTCACCTCAATTAGGTTTTAATACATACGCTTTGATGAAATATTTTTTAAATTAAATTATTAGTTTTAAGACTTTCCATGCTAAAATTAAAAAATATTTTTTTCTTACTATATCAAAATGCTTTATGATGTTATCACCTAAATATGAAGCTGAATGTATATCAACTACCTTTGTATGTTGGCATGCAGCACCAAAAAGGGCCTCCATCACCTGTATCAGAAAAACAATAAGCACTGAGAATATCTAAATACCTACATCACCCCACCATGAAACACTGGCGATAGGTAAAACTAATTGTATGATGAAATTTGACACGATAATTAACTGGAATTTTACAATATATAGGTTAAAACAATTTCTTTAGGTATAAAGAGTGTCCAAATCCCGCGGTACACTAGAGTCTGAATGGCTGAAGATGTTAGCCTTTGAAACTCAGAAAAAATATATTTCCTTAAAACATTAACGAATAATGATTACTTTAAGTCCTGAATGACATCTTTTTTTCCTATATATTTTTTTATATCTCCTCTCTATATTGTTATTTTCTTTTTTTAATAGATGCTCTGATAATCGCAACGAAGTGCAGTTAAACACCACGCCATATTTAAAAAGGCAAGGAAAACATAACTTTTCTTATATGGGTTTTTTATGTGGCGCTTAAATGACGTTTTCCACGCGTGCAGTTGGTGCAAAAAATCCTTTATATCCAGTTATCCATGCACTACGTACTCGCAAGGCATAGGTATTAACTGCCACTGAGGGATGCTTCAATAATCAGCGCATGTTGCTGCACCGTTGGGTCACTCACTCTCCGCGGTTATGCTGCGCCACGCTATAAGCCTACTCAATTATTCGGCATCTTTTAAAAACTCTAATCCCACACAATAATAAACGAATTAACGTACGCACAACCTTAAACCCAATAACATCACAGACAAACTAGTAAACCATCCAATCCCACTTTAGGAGTTAAAAAACAGTAATACATCATTCTTACAACCAGGTTCGGCACAGTTCCTATGCCTCCTTAAAAGAATAAACCTCGGTTTGATGTCATTATACGAGTTTAATTCCACTAAATCTAGTAAAATCATAACACTTCGAGTTAAAGGTAATTATATCATCCTTAAAATCCAAACGATATACATACACTGCAAGTACACTTACCACATACCCAATAAATCTCTAGAAGAAATAGCATATAATTAAAATTCCTCAGCGTATGAACAAGAAAGTCACTAATGGTTCTGAGAATGCTAATTCTGTAATCGCCGACATTCTCATCACGCATTATAAATGCTTGGGACAAAAATAATCAGTTGGTCACAAATTCAGCTGAAGTGTACACTTATATTTTCGAAATATCATTATAATCTATGATTTTTTCTGTCTGACCCGCCAACCACAAATAGGTTAGGATTTCTTGGAATAATTCAGCTATATGCCATTTCAACGAAGATTATAGCGAACTGCAGATAACGATGTATAAGCTGAAAGCCATGTAGCTAGGTGTTTTGCTTGACTAGACAAGTTGTGTAGGCTCTCCCTGTCCTCCAAGATCAAAAACTCTGAGCGAAAGAAAAAGATTTTTGTAATATTTTTTAGCATTAATACACAAAAACGTAAAACAAGAAATAAAACTCAAAAGCCAAATGTAGATCCACTTAGTGCTATGTCATGGAACAATCTATCTTTCACCACTCAAATGAATTAGAGGAAAGGATAGATTGTAGAATAGGTTGAGCGTTCAGCTTGATAAGGCTCCATTAGATCGTCTTTCTCGTCATCGTTCTAAGTGATAGCAACGTTCGAAAATCACAAGACAATATCCACATTCTAAGATGGTTGGCATGCTCACCTAAAATCAAGACAATCGATCCTAAAAGAATTACATATTCCAATGAGATAATAAAACAGCCTACGACATTATGTGTGGACAATAAACCATCACCTCCAAATGTCAAAAGTCTTAAATGAACATCATGATAACAGCAAAGGAATAAATCCATACACATCAAAATCATTAATCATAATGTACATACATGAACAGGTCAAGTTAATAAATACTGGAAAGCCCCAAAGAGTCTGAATATCGTATTTCAATTTCATGTGTTAAAGTCAGAGCAATTAGCTGGCAAGAAACACACATAAATTGTTATGATTTTCTCCCAACAGGAATTTATTAAACACGTTATATTTACACCAAAGTCACCACAACAATTAAACTATATGAACCATGAAGTGCAATCATATAAAGCCTAGAAATAAACATACATATCGAAGTAGTCCCAAAACTAGTATACACTAGTCTCATAGAGCTACAAAACACAAATCCTAAATCAAAGATTTAATTGTAGCAGAATGCCGCTTTGATCTGACAATATTTAAAATAATGCAACCATGTATGCCGTCCAAAGCTACAAGATAAGTCACTTATCAAGATATATAAATCACCATGATAATGCTTCATATCGCATAGAGCGAGATGTGCACACATCATCGGCTATAATGAAATCGCCTTCAAATGGAAAGTAAAAAAGATGGCAATAAACTAATGCAACCAAAGCGAAGCAACACCGATAGAGTCTACAATAGGAGCAAGTATCAAGAACAACATTCAAGCCTAACCAGATTCGCAACATCCCATAAACTAATCAATAAATCTTATCCACTACAATAATAGTCGGCGTGAAAGTGTCAACATGAACCACCCGAATGCAAATAACTCCCCTAGCCAAATAATATGCGCTCTCTCACAGTGGTTTACACATCCCAATATGTTTTCCACTCTATTCTTCTCTCTCACAAAAAACTTCCATCCGGGTCCAATGATCGACCAGATCCTCCAACCCTAATATTCAAAGAAACTAAAACAGAACAGATTTCTGAGCAACCCACAATACCGTACCGTCAAAATATTGACTCTGCAAGAATCTAGAACAGGGGCCAGAGGGATAAAGACTATGTTCTTTTCTAGGAACAAGGGACAGAGTTTTCAACAATTTGGTTAGTAAAATACCTAACTGATTTTAGAATTAAAAAATTCCTATGAAAATAGCAGCGAGGATATATGTATTAAATCAGCAGTAGAAATTGATCTAATATACATATATCTTATTATTAAAAACCACAAACAGTTAACTAACCATGTAATATATGCTCCTGAAAAGGCAAAAATTATCTTTAAATCCTTTTATATGTAATCTATTATAACCTCAATTTACAGAAAGCCAATTTAGATGCAGGTCGACATATTCATTGTCCACCATAACAATATTTACAAAAATCCGACCAACTACAACTCGTACGTAGACAGACCACTTAAATGCACTCAAAAGATCCCAAATACAGATTTTGCGGAAATATGAACCGTCACACTCATTTCTCAGAAAAACTATATGATAATAGTAAATGAATGGAAATAATTAACATATACTGATAAAACAAATATTTAATCCAATTAGCATATAATTACAAAAAAAAAAAAAAAAAAAAAAAAAAAAAAAAAAAAAAAAAAAAAAAAAAAAAAAAAAAAAAAAAAAAAAAAAAACATATATACCTCCGAAGCAGCGAGACGATAAGCGAATTTTCGGGTCGAAAGATGTCCGACTTCCCGGTGTAAGATATCAACTACTGCTGTATCCACACTTGGTTTCTTCATCAGTCTGAAAATAATTTAAAAAAGTAGCAATTTGATCAAAGATCAGTTCATGTGAATATATGATATAGTAAATGAACGGCATTAATTAAGATTGTTAGATGAAACAAATTTAATACCTAGAAGAATTAGGATTCGTTAATTGGATTGAAATTTTAAAATGATGATGGAGTACTATTATGTGTGTTTGATTGTATATGAATTTATGCTAACTCAGTTTATACTTTATATACCTTGTATCTCTCGTACGGACAGGACACATGTCAACCTATAGTACCTATGTTACCTTAAGTCAACCACTTTTGTATCGTCTATATCCGCAACGCATGAATTGTAATGCCCTCCTCAATATAGATTAGAAACCCTCACACTCTTTTAGCTAACAAAAAAAAGAAAACACCCCCTAACTAAAGGGACCTAAAAGGTGATCTAATGCATAAATTACTTGTACAGTTATGCAACTGTATGCAACTGTACAAGTCATTTATTCATTATGTCAACTTTTAGGCCCTTTTAGTTAGGCCCATTTATCATTTTGTTTCTTTTAATAAAAATATTTGCAACTTCTTTTGCAATTGCAACTGAAAAATGTTTGCCCAAATGAGGTGAGCTAACTGATGGCTGAGTTTAAGAGCTTTAGGTGTGGTACTCGTCGCCGTTCGTCACTCCAACGTGGCAAACTCGTTGCCATTCGCCACCACACCGTGATAGTTCGCCGTTGCTCGCCATTGAAGCCCTTGTCGTCTGCACGGCGAGGCAATTGTTTGCACTTTTTGTCAGAGGTTTACGTTACATAACGTTTATTTATTTAGAATGTATCCATTTTTTTTTCCCTTAATACACATATTACACACTATAAATATTAACACATTCTAATCAAATTCTACACAACTTTTATTTCAAAACACTTACATATAAGCAAGAAACATGAGCAATTCATCTTATTCCGATGAAAGTGATCTTGAAGAGATATCGGAGCTGGAGATGATTCTCCAAGAATATGAGTTCGAGCAATCGTTGCAACAACAAGAAGCCGGACCTTCACGCCGCTGTAGATACATCCCCCGTGAACGTCAAGTTGATGAAGAACGTCTAATGGCTGACTATTTTGGTGACAAGCCAAAATATACGGAAGAAAATTTTAGGCGTCGTTTTCGTATGAGCCGTAAACTATTTTTAGAAATAATACAAGGTATTGAAACATAAATTCAAACTCATCATCCTCTTCCCAAGCATTTTGATTTTTTTAGATTCCGACCCGATGCTACGGGTGTAATGGGTTTTAGTTTGATTATGAAATGCACACGCGCCCTACGCCAATTGGCGTACGACATATCAGCTGATGCATTAGATGAGTATTTACAAATAAGGGAACATTGTGCACGCGATTGTCTATATCATTTTACTATGTGCATAATCCAATTGTATACGAAGGATTTTCTAAGAAAACCATATGTGAATGACATTCACAACTTATACTACGCACATAACACGGTTCATAAGATATAGGAAATGTTGGGAAGCATTGATTGTATGCACTGAGAATGGAAAAATTGTCCAGTCGAATGGCATGGGCAGCTCACAGAGGTGATAAAAAGTATCCAACTATAATGCTTGAAGCCGTTGCGTCATACGACTTGTGGATTTGGCATGCAATTTTTGGGGTAATGGGTGCAAATAACGATCTTACCGTTTTGAATAATTCTCCTTTATTCGACGACCTGCTTGATGACATCGCCCCTGAGGTTCCGTTTGAAGTAAACGGGCGTACATTTAAACAAGTGTATTATCTAGCTGACGGAATTTACCCATAGTGGTCATCGTTTGTAAATCATTTACAGTTGCACATACCCGAAAAAATGTCGTATTTAAAGCGAAACAAGAAAGTGCTCGAAAAGATGTCGAAAGAGCTTTTGGTATCCTCCAAGGAAGTTGGCATATTATTACTCAACCGGCGCGTCAATTTGCTGTGGCCAAGTTACGGAGAATCATGTACACGTGCATCATATTACATAACATGATTTTGAAAGTTAAAGATTTGCGGTATCCGAAATGAGCGAAATGTATATTTGTCCACAAATAAATTTACAAGAGGCATGGATTGAGCGATGGGAAGTGCAACAAAAGAAATTCAAAGAACTCCGTGATAAATGCACACACGCATCGCTTCAACGATGTCTAATCGAGCATGTTTGTCAACGACATCAATGGGAACAATTTCAACAACAGCGATAGCAGCAAAATAATTAGTTTCTTTATAATTTTATGTATTTCTTAAGTTGCGTATGTTTTTTTTCCGTTTCTTTATTTTATGTTTCGTAAGCTTTTTTTTAATATGTTGTAATGTATTTTTATTTTTAATGAAATGAATTTAGTTTATTTGAAAATTTGAATAAAAAAATAAAATAGGAAGTGGTGGGCCTCAAATTAGTAAGTTGTAGTTAGTTGTGATAAGGGAGGGGAAGGGGGGGTTGTAGAAGTGGGTTTATTAAAGTGATGTGGCACCCCATGAGCCCCAAATGAGGAGTTTTGGTATGCCACCATACCTAAGGCTCTAATACACACAAAAAAAAAAAAAAAAAAAAAAAAAAAAAAAAAAAAAAAAAAAACGTAAAAAGATATGTATTGTTGGTCGTATATTAAGTTGGTTGGAGATAATTATCTGCAAGGGGTGAGCAGTTATCTTTTATGCTACAATAACATGTTGCATTGATAGAACTTATGCACGCCATCTATAAGTTCTTAGGACCGTTTAAGCTCAAGATTGATTAGATCTTATACATAGGATGTAACACCCCAACCCGACAAGGGTAGAAATGCTACATTATGGTGACAAATCAGATACAAACAGATATAAATGCAAGCGGAAGTCTTAACATAAATAACCAAAAGGAAGTTAAGTCAAACAATGACTTAAACAAATACATAAGTTCCCAAGGAAAATTCAAATGAAGTACAAAACAAAATCCAAATCCAAAAGTTCATATCAAACTAAGAAGACAAAGGTCGGTCCACACACAATCTAGCTCTCATCCCAAAAGAAGTCATCCCAAAGCTCCTAGCTAAATACCTGCCGCTGGAAAAGAAAATGCGGCTGAGCTTCAAAAGCTCAGTGAACAGATATATCAACAAAGTAAATGAAACAGAAATGGAAACAAAGTATGTGCATTGGGAATAAGAAAAGGTATAATAATGATGATAAGAATAAGATAAGGGTTAGGTTATATTAGAATTCTACCACGAGCCAAAACAAAACAAATCAAAGTCTTCAGCATAGTAACCATGGAGTGATCAACTCCCAAATAATGTGAAAGGCGTGTATTGCACACAGCACCAGTCACCAAACCAAATGTAGTAGCAAAACAAATCAAATCTAGGATGCATCCATACGCCCCTACCCAAACCAACTGCAGATCAAACAAAGGGACGGTGTGGAACATCACTCGACCACACTGGAGTCATGACATTGGTGCATCAATGCCACGGTATGTTACCTTCATGACTAGGAAAATGCTCGGGTATAATACTAAAGAGTCAAAGGCAAATCAAATAGCAAAGTCTAAGTCAAATCAAAGTATCATAATCCAAGGTGCATAGCAAAGGTTCAGGTCAAAGTTTTACAAATGGCAGGGTTCATAATCAGAGTTCAAATCAAAGGTTCATAGCAAAGGTTCAATTCAAATGGATCATATCAAAGGTTCACAAATAGGAGGGAACATAGCAAAGGTTCACAAATCAAAGGTTTAGATAAGCAAGAGTTCATGAGAAACCTGTGAGAATGTCAGAATATCTGTACCTTATTCAAAGCAAAAGCAAACAAAGATAGATGGATCACAAGACACAAAATCACTCCCGCTTCACGGAACCTATACAAATTAAATACCAAGTATTACTTTAAGTCCAATTGAATTAAGTTATTCATTTTAGTGTACTTTCTATTTTTAGTAACTTTATATTTTTAGCAGGTCTCTCAAATTAGTCAGTCTCCAAATTTAGTAAGCTTCTCGAAATAATAATACTTAAAGGTTATAATCAAAAATTAATAATATTTAATGTTAAAATGACCAATATAATATTTTAGGTCTTAAATGTCAATATTATAAGTTTAGAGTCTAAAATGTAAATTATCAAAATTAAATATTGAAAGTCAAATAAAATTTATTTTAAACTTTATTTTAATAGATTAATGTTAAATGTAATAATTTTGGACCCCGTCATCAAAATTTTATAAAATTAATTAACGTACCAATATTTATGCCGTGACGACCAAAGATTTTATTAAATCGTGTACGACTCGTTTACAGCCCGACATCGTTTCATTTCCCAAAACCGATTTAAAAGCCTAGCTTCGAATTAAAGTTGCGACATCCTTTTAAAATTAAGCCGAGACAACATGTTCATCCCATTTTTATTTATTCGTATAATATGCTCAAGTATACATGCATGCTTTCGTCCATTACTTTGCACATAGAACTAATATCAGGTTCATGTTCAACATACTTAGTATATACAAAACAACATGCAGGTTAACTATCATTATGTTTAGCATAATACAGCTAACGACACCCTTTATATATATATTTATTTCGAAAAAAATTGGAACTAATCAAAAGCATGCAACCTTAATTCATTTTGATCCCATGTCGTGACCTCCTTTATCTATATATATATATATATTCTCGAATCGAATTAAGATTAAACCGAAACATGTTTTTCATGCAAATCTCTTTACCTCATTAGCTCGCTAATATTATTAATGTAACATGTATATAGATCGAAAACAAAACAAATCAAATCAAACGTGATATATGAGTCGAAACAGAGATGTATGGATCGAAAGATTAATTTATTTCCGTTATTTCATGCGTGAGGTTCCCATGATTTTATGTGATCGTATTAAGTATTTCATTTCATGTGTGATTATAAGTCATTATACGTGCATGTAGTTTCATTATATATTAGTCAATTCATAGTTGTTTTCATATGAAGGTAAGTCATAAAGCATGCATGCAGCTTATATCTGGTTCATATAATTTACATGTGACATTTTATACGTGTACAAAAGGCTGAAAAGAAGAAAGATCAAATCAGAGTGATAATAACAAACCCTCGTTGCGTGATCAAAACGAAAAGACCAAGAACCCATGAGTAGAACTGAACCGAAACTAAGCAACCAATATCGAGATCAAGCAAAACCCAATACCCTTCGAACCTGATGATAGATCACGACCAAAACCTCCTCACCGCGACCTCCTTTGAATACGTTTTTCTCCAAGCTCAAAACCAGAAAGCAGCAGCCGAATTTATTTGTTTCTAGGGTTTTGTGGGTGAGGTTGAATGTGTAAAATGTTGGTTAACAAATGAAAAGGAAATGGGGCGTTAAATGAGGTATACGGCTGAGAAAAAGGAGGAAGACCCAAGACTAGAATTCACATTTGATTTTATCACAATGCATTTAGACTATAAATGAATCTCAGTTGTGTAAAAATGGTTAAAAGAAATGTGGCCCATAGGTGACAGTATAGACGTGTGATAAATTTAGTTTCGGAGCCTTATGTGTTGAATTTTATTCACACTTAGGTTATAGATTTAATACTTTGTAACCTTCAAGTACTACGGTTCAAATACTTATGTTATGTTCGAGATCAAATATTTGGTGACAAAGTATAATTTAGGGTGTTATAATAAATATTTTATAACTTAGGTTAAATGCATTTAATGAGCTTGGAATATTATACATATTTTAAAATTTCAAAAATTAGAGGGGTAAAATAGTCATTCCACAAGTTTTAGATTTTAGGGTTTTACAATTCTTCCCCTCTAAAAAGAATATTTCGTCCGCGAAATTGAAATGAAACGGAATGGAAACGAAATGAAGACATACCAGACTACGAAAAGAAATGAGGATAACTGGTTCGCATCGTTTCCTCGGTCTCCCAGGTAGCTTCACGCTCTGGGTGATTCTTCCAAAGAATTTTCACAAACGGAATGACCTTGTTTCTCATGACTCGATCTTGCCGATCTAAGATTGCCTCGGGCTCTTCAGACAAAAACATGTCTGGCTGAATCTGATCAAACGGATACGAAACCACGTGCAAAGGATGATAGTTGTATCCCCTCAGAAGAGATACATGGAACACATTATGAACGTGCGAAAGCTGAGGAGGTAGAGCCAAACGATAAGAAACCTCCCCGATACGTTCCAAAATCTCAAATGGTCCGATGAATCGAGGACTGAGCTTTCCCTTGATTCCAAAATGCTTCACACCACAAAACGGTGAGACTTTCAAAAATACACGATCGCCGACATTAAATTCCAAATCCCATCTATGCTTATCAGCATAACTCTTCTGCCTGGTTCGAGCCTCTTGCAGTTTCTCCTTAGCAATAGCCACTTTCTCATTGGTGATCTCAATCAGTTCAGGCCCCTCAATCAAACGTTCACCCACTTCATTCCAACAAATCGGCGCCCTACATTTCCTGCCATACAACATCTCATACGGTGCCATCTTGATGCTAGCATGCCAACTGTTATTGTAGGCAAACTCCACCAAGCACAGATAATCATCCCAACTGCCGGTCCATTCCAAGGCACAGGCCCTCAACATGTCTTCCAAAGTCTGAATGGTCCTTTCTGACTGACCATCCGTTTGAGGATGAAATGTGGAGCTAAACTTAAGTCGAGCGCCCCAAGCATTATGAAGGCTTTTCCAAAAACGAGAAGTGAAACGTGGATCTCTGTCAGATACAATAGCTGTCGGCATACCATGGAGTCTAACAATCTCCTGCTGAAGTATCTCCGCCAATTTACTAACACGGTAATCCATACGAATAGGTAGGAAATGTGCAGACTTGGTTAGCCGATCAACGACCACCCAAATCGCATCATGCTTCCTCCGAGTCAAAGGCAAACCAGAAACAAAATCCATGGAAATTTGATCCCACTTCCAAGTAGGAATCTCTAACGGCTGCAACAAACCACTGGCCCTCTGGTGCTCAATCTTGACCTGCTGACAAGTCAAACATCTAGCCACAAACATAGCTACATCTTGTTTCATGCCATTCCACCAAAAGTGTTGCTTCAAATCTCGGTACATCTTGGTAGAACCAGGATGGATAGTAAAAGGAGAACTATGAGCCTCAGCCAAAACAGCTTCATGTAAATCTGGATCATCAGGAACACAAAGCCGATCCCCAAACCATACTATACCCGAATCGTCAACTCTGAACTCTGACGGCTTACCGTCTTCAATATTCTGGACGATAGACCAAAGCTCACCATCGTCCTTCTGAGCATCCATAATCCTCAACATAAGATTGGACTCTATCCTCATACTAGCCCAATAACCACCATAACCACGAATACAAAGCTCAACATCCAAAATCACCAAATCGTTAAGAATCCGGGGTTCAATCTCCAATCTAGCAATCATACCGGATTTCCTGCTTAGTGCATCGGCAACAACATTCGCCTTACCTGGATGGTACTGAATGTTGGTGTCGTAGTCCTTAAGGAGTTCTAGCCACCTCCTCTGCCTCATATTCAATTCCCGCTGAGTGAAGATATATTTGAGACTCTTATGATCCGTGAAGATGTCACAGGATTCACCGTACAAATAATGTCTCCAGATCTTCAAGGCAAAAACAACAGCAGCCAGCTCAAGATCATGGGTAGGGTAATTTTCTTCATATGGTTTCAATTGCCTCGAAGCATAGGCAATAACCTTCCCGTGCTGCATCAATACACAACCTAAACCCTTCTTAGATGCATCACTATAGATCTGAAATCCTCCAGAACCGGATGGTAGAGTCAAAATGGGAGCGGAAACCAATCTCCATTTCAACTCTTCAAAACTCTTTTCACGCTCATCTGTCCAAACAAACTTTTCACCTTTCCTCATCAACTGCGTTAAAGGTAATGCCAACTTAGAGAAGCCTTCAACAAAACGACGGTAATACCCTGCCAAACCCAGAAAACTCCGAATCTCAGTCACTGTAGTAGGTCTCGGCCACTTGGTGATAGCCTCAACCTTAGATGGATCCATGGTGATGCCATCTGCGGATACCACATGACCAAGGAAAGCCACTTGATTCAACCAAAATTCACACTTTGAAAACTTGGCATACAACTTCTGCTGTCTAAGAGTCTCCAAGACAATACGAAGATGTTGTTCGTGCTCTTTCTCAGACTTTGAATAAACCAAGATGTCGTCGATGAATACAATCACAAACTTATCGAGATATTCATGGAAAACCCGATTCATCAAATCCATAAACACTGCTGGAGCATTCGTCAACCCAAACGGCATAACCAAAAACTCGTAATGCCCGTATCTGGTACGAAAAGCGGTCTTAGGAACATCCTGTTCCTTCACACGAAGTTGGTGATAACCGGACCTCAAATCAATCTTAGAGAAACACTTAGCACCCTGCAGCTGGTCGAACAAATCATCAATACGCGGAAGGGGATATCGGTTACGAATAGTAATACGGTTGAGCTCACGATAATCAATACACAAACGCATGCTCCCGTCCTTCTTCTTAACAAATAATACAGGTGCACCCCAAGGAGAGACACTCGGTCGGATGAAACCGTTCTCCAAGAGTTCCTGTAGTTGTTCCTTCAACTCCTTCAATTCAATAGGTGCCATACGATACGGAGCCTTTGAAATAGGTTCGGCACCCGGAATTAATTCAATACCAAATTCAACTTCCCTAGCCGGAGGAATACCAGGAAGTTCATCGGGAAAAACATCAGCAAAATCACGAACAATAGGAAGACTGTCGATAGAAGGACTATCCAGAGTGGTGTCCTTAATGGAAGCCAGAAAACCTTGGCAACCGTGAGAAATCAAAGTACGAGCCTTCATGGCAGAGATAATCTTAGCAGATTTGAGCGGTTGGGAACCATGATAAACAAATTCGGGATGAAGCAAATCACCAAATATTACTTTCCTCGCATGGCAATCGATGGTAGCCTTATGCAAAGCCAACCAGTCCATGCCCAAAATCACATCAAAATCAAACATGTCGAGAGGAAGCAGATTAGCCGGACGAATACGATCATCAAACCGTAGAGGACAATTCACAAATTCAGAATCAATAAGCACATGATCTTTCATAGGCGTGGAGAGGGATAAGAGGTTTGTTAATGGTGTTGGGGTAAGATTAAGTTTCTTAGCAAAATTAACAGATATGATCGAATGCGTAGCACCGGTGTCAAATAAAGCAAAGACAGTATGATCGCCAAAATATAAAATGCCGGTAATGGTACCTGAGTTGTGAGCTGCCTGATCACGAGTAGTAGAGAAAACCCGGCCTGTAGTCGTAGGTGGTTTAGGGTTGTTCGCAGGTACAATGGCTTTCTGCTTAGGACAATCCTTCACCTTATGTTGAGTAGACCCGCAATGGAAACACCCACCTGTAGACCTGTAACACGGTCCCGGATGTGGCTTACCACAAGAAGGACAAAGAGGTGGGGGAGGCAAAATCTCAGCAGACCTGTTCTGACTCGAAGACCCCGATGCACGGTTCTGCTGATAACCCGTAGACTGATCCTTCCATTGTTTCTGACCATTGTTGTTGTTGTAGCCCCGCCTGTCATTCCTCTGCCTGTCATGCTGACCCCTGTAACTCTGACCCTGGTCAGATCGACCTCTGTACTCTTGAACCTGGTCAGACCGACCCCTGTACTCCTGATTTCCCTGTCCCCTATGCTGAATCCGGTTACCATCCCTGTCCCTCTTATTAGAAGGCCCACTCTCGTGCAGCAGTTCAATGTTGCGGGCTGCAGCACAAGCCTGAGCAACATCCGGATACTCTGTGTTGACAATCCTATCCAACACCCATCTCTTTAGCCCCCACTTGAAATGCCTGGCCTGTCTCTGAGCATCGCCAGCCACGGGCCCCACAAAACTAACCAGCCTCATGAATCTCTGCATGTACTCCACAGAATTTTCCCTCTCTTGCTGACAAATAGAACCATACTCTCTCTCAAACCTCTGTTGCTCAGACACCGGGAAATACCTGTTATAGAAAATCTCGCGGAAAGTGGCCCAAGTACAAGTATCCGCGTAAGCCTCTCCTCCTGCCTGAGTCCTAAGATGAGCTGTCCACCAGCTCAGAGCATCCCCTTCTAGTTTGAACGCAGCCAAACGGGTCTTAAAGTTATCAGGACATCCCAGAACTTGAAACAATTTCTCCATATGAGTTATCCAATCTTCTGCTTCAGCGGAGGTAGCAGCAGATCGGAAAGCAAGTGGTTTCAGTTTGTTAAACTCCTTAATCCAACCAGAAATTGTGGTAGGTGGACCACCACCACCACCACCACTACCACCCGATGAACCCGCGCCGTTTCGGATATCATTGTAAATCTGGGTCCTGAGTTCGGTGGAAAGGTTAGGGAGAGCATTGGCCAGAGCAGCATTGATCATGGCCTCAAAATCAGGACCATCCCCTTCACCATTTCTGCGTGTGGCCACCATCTGAATGAGTTGAAAAAATTTAGCAAAACGAAACAAGATAGATAATGAAAGTGAAGTACGCAGAAGGAAACCTAATGTCTACCCAATCCTCACAGGTCAAAAGCCTAAGCTCAAAGGGTCCTAAAACCTGTCGCTCTGATACCATAATTGTAACACCCCAACCCGACAAGGGTAGAAATGCTACATTATGGTGACAAATCAGATACAAACAGATATAAATGCAAGCGGAAGTCTTAACATAAATAACCAAAAGGAAGTTAAGTGAAACAATGACTTAAACAAATACATAAGTTCCCAAGGAAAATTCAAATGAAGTACAAAACAAAATCCAAATCCAAAAGTTCATATCAAACTAAGAAGACTAAGGTCGGTCCACACACAATCAAGCTCTCATCCCAAAAGAAGCCATCCCAAAGCTCCTAGCTAAATACCTGCCGCAGGAAAAGAAAATGCGGCTGAGCTTCAAAAGCTCAGTGAACAGATATATCAACAAAGTAAATGAAACAGAAATGGAAACAAAGTATGTGCATTGGGAATAACAAAAGGTATAATAATGATGATAAGAATAAGATAAGGGTTAGGTTATATTAGCATTCTACCACGAGCCAAAACAAAATAAATCAAAGTCTTCAGCATAGTAACCATGGAGTGATCAACTCCCAAATAATATGAAAGGCGTGTATTGCACACAGCACCAGTCACCAAACCAAATGTAGTAGCAAAACAAATCAAATCTAGGATGCATCCATACGCCCCTACCCAAACCAACTGCAGATCAAACAAAGGGACGGTGTGGAACATCACTCGACCATACTGGAGTCATGACATTGGTGCATCAATGCCACGGTCATGTTACCTTCATGACTAGGAAAATGCTCGGGTATAATACTAAAGGGTCAAAGGCAAATCAAATAGCAAAGTCTAAGTCAAATCAAAGTATCATAATCCAAGGTGCATAGCAAAGGTTCAGGTCAAAGTTTTACAAATGGCAGGGTTCATAATCAGAGTTCAAATCAAAGGTTCATAGCATAAGGTTCATAGCAAAGGTTCATAGCAAAGGTTCAATTCAAATGGATCATATCAAAGGTTCACAAATAGGAGGGAACATAGCAAAGGTTCATAAATAAAAGGTTTAGATAAGCAAGAGTTCATGAGAAATCTGTGAGAAGGTCAGAATATATGTACCTTATTCAAAGCAAAAGCAAACAAATATAGATGGATCACAAGACACAAAATCACTCCCGCTTCACGGAACCTATACAAATTAAATACCAAGTATTACTTTAAGTCCAATTGAATTAAGTTATTCATTTTAGTGTACTTTCTATTTTTAGTAACTTTATATTTTTAGCAGGTCTCTCGAATTAGTCGGTCTCCAAATTTAGTAAGCTTCTCGAAATAATAATACTTAAAGGTTATAATCAAAAATTAATAATATTTAATGTTAAAATGACCAATATAATATTTTAGGTCTTAAATGTCAATATTATAAGTTTAGGGTCTAAAATGTAAATTATCAAAATTAAATATTGAAAGTCAAATAAAATTTATTTTAAACTTTATTTTAATAGATTAATGTTAATGTAATAATTTTGGACCCCGTCATCAAAATTTTATAAAATTAATTAACGTACCCATATTTATGCCGTGACGACCAAAGATTTTATTAAATCGTGTACGACTCGTTTACAGCCCGACATCGTTTCATTTCCCAAAACCGATTTAAAAGCCTAGCTTCGAATTAAAGTTGCGACATCCTTTTAAAATAAAGCCGAGACAACATGTTCATCCCATTTTTATTTATTCGTATAATATGCTCTAGTATACATGCATGCTTTCGTCCATTACTTTGCACATAGAACTAATATCAGGTTCATGTTCAACATACTTAGTATATACAAAACAACATGCAGGTTAACTATCATTATGTTTAGCATAATACACCTAACGACACCCTTTATATATATATTTATTTCGAAAAAAATTGGAACTAATCAAAAGCATGCAACCTTAATTCATTTTGATCCCATGTCGTGACCTCCTTTATCTATGTATATATATATATATATATATATATATATATATATATATATATATATATATATATACTAGCTACAGGCCCGCCCGTTAGGCGGCTACCTTTTATAAATATTAAATAAAATATATTAGTAGTTGGTTTTTTATGACATCTCTACAAAAAAAATATAAAATTGTTTATATAATAATAATAAGATCAAAGTATTCCAACAAAAACTTTCTATTGAAAAAAGAGTGAAACATTACATATAAACATTAATCATAATCTGTGAAGCACCTCTTGATACACAACATTTGTAGTAGTATTGGTGTAATTACCATTTTTGTCACAACATACCACCTTAAGACCTTTTTTGCTCTTAACTCGTGAAACGGCCACATAAAGCTGGCCATGTGAGAAAACAGGGCGTTCCAGATAAAGCCCAACCTTTGCCAAAGTTTGTCCTTGACTTTTATTTATTGTCATTGCAAATGAAACCGAAATTGGGAATTGCTTCCTTTTTAGTTGAAAAGGCATTTTCTTGTCTGACGGAGATACTATCATCCGAGGAATAGCGATAACTTCACCCAATATACCGCCGGATATTATTTTTGCTTCTATATTAGTTACACCCATTCTCAAAATTTGCAACCTTGTTCCGTTGCACAACCCACTTCTTTGATCAATGTTCCGCAAACACATTACCGGAGCACCAACTTTCAAAACTAACTTATGGTTTGGAATGCCGGAACATTTGATTGAATTGAGGAATTCTGTTGAGTACAACGACTCATTATAATTGAAATCGACGTCAATGTCAGAAACCGTATCTGAACTATAATAAACCTTTTCTGCTCCCTCTAATTTCGACATCATGGCCGAATTTATTTTTTCCACTTCCTCATGTGTGGGTGTGAGAATAGCTCTATCTTGGAAATAAGATGGCTCCCATAAGTGTTGCTGCCAATTTTCATACGTTTCCTTTATGATAGATTCCACATGATTATTAGAATCTGGTATGAGCATTTCGTTTGAAAATACCACTTCAGCATGACCATCATTCTTCCCACCGATTTTCCCATCACCAATATTCAAAATCCATTCGGCAAAATCCTTAATTGTTTCTGCATCTGCGGGATTACAACCAACACGAAGCCTCATTTTTTCAGTAAGTTTTAGTACAGTGCACTGATCCCATAGGAAAGACTTGTTTAAAGACGCATGCACAACGTCTTGCCTACTTCTACAAGGAATTACAGGTAGAATTTGCCGAAAGTCTCCACCAAAAACAACTACTTTCCCACCAAACGGCTTATCATCACAGTCTGTTATGTCTTTTAAACTCCTGTCGAATGCTTCAAAACAGTGCCTATGAACCATTGGTGCTTCGTCCCATATTATTAACTTTGTCTGACGAATCAAATCACCGAGAGGGCTATCTGCATTAATTGTGCACATGGAATCCTCGACAACGTTTATAGGAATCTTGAACCGAGAATGTGCGGTTCTACCACCATCAAGCAAAAGAGCAGCAATACCACTCGATGCAACATTTAAAACAATTTCTCCTTTGGACCTTAAAGAACATGTCAAAGTCTTGTACAAAAAGGTCTTACTTGTTCCTCCATAACCATAGACAAAAAACATCCCACCTTTATTGTTGTCGCATGCATCGATGATTGTTTCATATATTCCCTTTTGCTCAACTGTTAAACTGCCATATAAAGCTTCATGCTTATTGACCAAAGTTGGAATGTGATAATCGAGTTCATCATAAATTAACCTATTGTAGTTTTCCAGGGTGAACTCAGAATTAGGGTAAGGCATATTAACAATATCCTTGAGACTCCTATTATTGCTGAGTAAAGAATCCTCAATATATGATAGACATATATTGTATCTTTGATCATCAGATAGTTCCAATTCTGGAAAAAATTAAACAAAAAAATATTAGATAAGCAATGCTATGATTTTAGAAACTATCGACTATTTATTACATGTAGCACATTAAAATAATATTTCATACCTGGATGATTTCGTTTGCGCCTTTCTTTTTCTAAAACATCTTCTGCTAAAAGTCTCCATGACTTGTCATAAACAACTTCAGGTCTTGACATAGTATCTGTTAAAAGTAATTTAACGAAATAAGACCGCAAATAATCTCCCATACCCCACTGACTTGCTTCTATTATACCATCTATGTATTCCTTATCGTCATCTAACAATCCACGTGCAAAGCAAGCTTCCTTATAACTATTATATTCAACGTATTCATAAGTCTTAAAAGATTCCCAGCCAGTTGCACCTCTGACATGGTTTAACAACATTCGCAGATAAAAAAGCTCTCCCCAATTAGGAGGGACGTGATGAATTCTTCCTATGCTCTTGCCTTGTTTCCGTTATGTCCAAACCAAATCTTTCTTGTTCCAAACATAATATTTTGGGAACTCAACGTACAAAAGCTTTCTTGCTTTCGCATCAACTTTATTTGTTTCCATCCATTGTAAGAACTTTGTTGTATTGGCTGAATCCTTTTCAAGTTGAAAGTCGATACTTTCAGTAGGATCATGTGACATTTCTCAAAAATTCATGTCTTATAATTTAAATAATAGTTTATTTAATAGCTATTCCATTTTAATAAAACAACTTCGTAGAAAGTTATCCGTAAACATCCAATTCTTTCACTACGACTATTTATGTCAACTCTACATTTCTTGTAGTCCACTATTTATTTTTCCTTGAAACCCTAATTTAAAAAGTTACTTTCACTTTTATTTTAGGAACTAATTACTTAAAACTATCAAAAACATATAACTACGAAAGCATTCGTAGTAACAATGTGAAAGTTATTGAAAAACTCATCAACTACTAAAATTATATTTTCATAATTTTTACAATAGTATTTCATCACTATGGTACCATTAAAAATTATTTCTAATTCACCCGGTACCCGAAAACGTCAAAACTACTCGAGCTATGCACTAAACGGTACCCCGTAAACAAAACAATACACAAAAATATCCCACTTTCCCTCCTATTAGCTCCCTTGGCCGGTTTTTAACGAGTGTCTTGGACACTTGTTATAACTCCACTAACATAAGATAGCACTACTACCTAACATATCTCATAACATGCAAAAATTCTTAGAAGATCAAAAATCTACTCTTCCTCTCCTCTCTTGAGAACTCACGGCCAAGAACACAACACAAGGAGAACCATATTTTTTTGAAGATCAAAAGTTATTTTTAGAAGCTACATACTAATCTATTACAAGGTTTTGAAATATAAACCTATAGATTATTAGAGTTTTCATCCAATCTTCATAAACTCATCTAGTAAGTGAACCAATGTATTTTTCATAATCTTACAATATTTTTATAATGTTCTAGTCAAATTTTATATGCATGCAAGTATATGAAAATTGTACCACTCAAATCTTATGTTTTATTAAACTTTTGATATATAGATATGTAGAGTTTTGGTGTGGTGATGTTTTGATGTTTATTAGGAACCCATGACACCTTGAGGAGGTGTATGGTAGTTTATGGGATTGTTGGATTGAATTCATGGTGAAATTAGAATAGTTATAGGATGAGAAAACCCTAATGGACATTAAAAACAAGCTTCTGGTCATAATTTGAAAATACAGAAAACTCAGTAGGTTGGAACCCATTTTTGACCCAAGATAAAGAAAATACATTTTAAGATGAAGCCATGGCCGAAAGAACGGGTAAAAACGGGTTTATAACGAAAAAGTTATGCTAAAAACAAGTTATACCAAATTATGCTTAACCATTTTGAGACCACCTGGAAATTTTTCTAAATTCTGGAAAACTCAGCAACTCATGACTTATTTTTGACAAGGTACTCAGAAAGTTAAGACTAAAAGGAAACCATAGCAAAAAGAATGGACTAAAATGAGTTTGAAACGAGAAATTTACGCTAGAAACAAGTTACTAGTATTTCTTATAAAATCTGAAATTTATGTTGCTGATGTAATAAAGTTTTCAATGAAAACAGGTCCCTAACCTTCATTAAAATGTACCAACATGATAAAAATGTATTAGTATTTGTTTAGAGCTAACCGGGGATATAAAATTCTTGAAAAACGGACTTATAACGAATTAATTATGATTTTTCGAAAGTTATTGTTTTACTAGTTATACCAACAACAAGTAATATCCATATTCACCATATACGTAGATGTAAAACTTTATTTTCAACAAAGATATATTTTAAGTATATAAGAGTAGTATAAATGACATATACTTTTGCATTCATAACATTTTTATTATTAAATCTAAGTTAGAAAATATTTAATCATGATAGGTTG
>LBNU01033046.1:23209-45991 GCA_014162995.1 Artemisia annua
CAATCGAATGAGACAGAAATGTCACTTTCTGTACTTTTTGTCTTTTATACCACAAACAGCAAAACGTCAAACCGCAGCTACCAAACCGCAGATAAGAACACCAATGCAACCTCAAACCGCAACTAAGAACATATCACAAATACACTCACGAATCCACAAAAAACACGCTCAAATGCACGATTTAAGCCACGAAACTACAAACTAAGGTAGGTATGACGACTCTAAACAAGAAAGTACAAACAACAAACGTTTCTAACGACTACAAAACTCCAACGAGTGTAAAAGGCACACATACCATTCGAACCACACAAAAACTCATAAACTTGCCTAGAAATCCAAGAACAAGCTATCCCAAGAGTGGAACCTTGGCTCTTGATACCAATTGTAACATATTAATCACTATATCTAGGACATAAAAAGGATTATGGATCGAATGGTAAGTAGAAATTAGAGAGAGAAAGTGAGTTGGGTGTTTCTAGAGAGAGAAAGAGATGAGAGAAAATCTTGTGTATTAGCTTGGAAGAAATGAAAGCACCAACCCTCTCCACATGTGAGAGGGGTATTAATAGTCCTTACAAATAAATAAGAAAAACGCCCCGTATGGGCTGTGGATCAGGCATACAGTGGGTAAGAGACCCGTCCTTCCTCCATGGTGTTACTTAACTAAACTAAGAACTAACTACTATAAACATAACTACGAGCTAAATCTATGCTATTACATAATTGAGGTGACCGAGCCTTTAACTTAGGAATGTTTGTATTCCTAACAGGAACTCTCACTTCAATGTTGTCAACACAAATAAGAGTTCATGAAGATACTGAGAAAGTAAGAGCATTGATAAATAGGATTCAAGAATGATGTTCAAGAGCTATTCAAGCATTAAGAAGAAAGTGAAGTGTTTGGAAGAATTCCCCAAATCCTAAGAGATGATGCAGATTGAAGAAACTTATTGATTTGCAGAGAAATCATAAGTTTAGGGGAGGATTGTTGGGAATAAAGCTGACAGTTACCACTGATAAGCTTGTGGAAGACATTACTGAAGAATGCACTAGCAGTGGAAACACATTACCACTGCTAGTACATATTATTACCACTGCTGCTAGGATAACTGTAATGTATTCGTATGTAGATAAATATAGAAAAAATCTTGTGTATATTCTATTATGATAGCTTTATATTTATCTTGTAAAGGACTCCTTGTGCTATAAAAGGAGGTCCTAGGTCATTGTTCTAGGTACGTATCAACCCTAGAAAGCTTCAAGGTGTAACCCTAGTGATAAGCAAGATCACTCGTATTATTATCAATAATATTGAAGCTTTGTGTTAAACTTAAAACTGTTCTCACTTACATTACATCATACAATTCATATTCTAAGTATTGTTAAGTATATTCTGCGTGCTTAATAATATAACTCAAAGTATCACTCTAACACAAGGTGTGTTTTTAGATCCTACAAGAAGGAGACAAGCCAGGTTGGTTTGATGACAATGGATGATGGCATTATCAATTGGGTGGAGCACACTGAAGAGGAGGAACCTACCGACCATGCTCTAATGGCCATAAGCTCTAACTCTGAGGTATCTCTATGTTCTAAACTATGTATTGATTCATACAATAATGTTAAAGCTATTCGTGATGAACAAACAAATCAAATAGAAGAACAAGAGATTAAAATACTTGCCTATGAAAATGGTGTTAAAACTTTAGAAGCTCAGGTTAATAAACTTCAAACACAACTAGCCAATTTAAATCAAAAACTTACTTTTCAGGATAATGAAATATATGCTAAAGATGAAAAACTGAAAAAGTATAGGAGAATTGGTGAAAAAGCTCTTAAAGATAAAGAAGAATTACAGCAAATAGTAGACAAATGGAAAAATTCTTCTCAAAATTTGTCAAAATTAATAAATAGTGGTATGAGCTCAACATGTAAAATTGGTCTAGGATATGAGATAAAATCAGATAGTGAGGTTCTAAGCTATGAAGAAGAAATGGATAAAAGCATGTTTACTGGTTCAGATACTGACTTGGCTGATTCAATTGTATATAGTAGATTCTTAAAAACTGATAACTACAAAGGAGTTCCACCTCATTTAAGTGGAGACTATACTCCTCTACCTGAGAAAAAGTTTGATGAATCACTATATGTATATGGTAAAATGGGACCTCAGGTGCCTGAAACAAAGGTCTCAGAAGATAAATCCAGTAAATACTCTACCTGCCAATCTAATGACAGTGAAGGGTCACTTGGAAACACTTCTGAGCCCTCTGAATCAGAACCTAAAAATGTGTCAAGTGAAGTGTCAAGGTCTAATTCTGTTAAAAGTGATAAACCTGCTATGTCTGAACCTAAACAAAAACCTGTTGAACCTAGTTGTGAAGCTCACTTAAAATCTCCTAGGCAACAAGAAATAAACCAGAGACACCAAAAAGGAAAAAGAATGATAAATGGAATAGAGTGTTAGGAGGAGGTTATGTGTTTACTCAGAAAAGAGGCTTTGTGTGTAATAGCATTAGTCATTTGATAAAAGATTGTGACTTTCATGAAAAAAGAATGGCTAAAGAAAATGAGTTGAGAAAACAAAGAATGGTTAATACTGGTAATGTTGTGGCTAAACCTGCATGGAATAATGTGAATAGAATTAATCATGCTAATCAGTTTGTTCCTAGACAAGTTCTACTCAATACTGGTAACACAAATGTTAATTCTGCTTGTTTAAGGGTTAATACTGGTCATTCCAAAGTTAATTCTGGTAGACCAAATGTTAATACAGGTAGAAACCATGTTAAACCTGTTGGGCAAAAAGTTGATCCTGTTCATCCCAAGGGTAATACTGGATATTATAGACCAAAACAACCAATTAAACCACAGGTGAATCAAGCTAATCATAGAAATCACTTTGCAAAATCTTATTCACCTGTGAGAAGACCTATTTCACAAGTGAACAATTTTAACCAAAGAAGAAATTTCTCCAAATCAATATCACCTGTGAGAAGACCCATTGTAAATAATACAGCTAAGATCTCAAACTCTTATGCTGTAAGGGGTAAAGGGAGGTCTCCTACTAGAGACTTAGACTATTGGAAATGGGACCCATTAAAAAATAAACTTACCTATAAGTCCCAAAGCAGTATCAGTGGATCTTGTTCTTACAAGACTTACAAGTATGTAGATCCACAAAATAGACCCAAGCCTGCACAGGCCTGGGTCATTAAGAAAAACTAATCTCTTATTTATGTGTAGGATCATTCACTTCAGGAACTAAGCTATAAAGATTTAATTGATAGTGGATGCTCAGAGCACAAGCTGGGTTTTAAAGAACCCTTGGATATATTTGAAAGGAAGCTGTACATCAACCTATTTCCATCAAGAATAGAAGATTGGAATAACAGTANCAAGTATGTAGATCCACAAAATAGACCCAAGCCTGCACAGGCCTGGGTCATTAAGAAAAACTAATCTCTTATTTATGTGTAGGATCATTCACTTCAGGAACTAAGCTATAAAGATTTAATTGATAGTGGATGCTCAGAGCACAAGCTGGGTTTTAAAGAACCCTTGGATATATTTGAAAGGAAGCTGTACATCAACCTATTTCCATCAAGAATAGAAGATTGGAATAACAGTAGGGATAAAGGTGGAAAAGTCTGGAAGATAACTAGAGGTGATGGCACATCTAAATGCTACAAGAACATGGAAACACTGGTAAAGTCTTGTGACAGAGAGGACTTAGATACCCTATGGAAGCTGGTTCAACTGGATTTCAAGACTGGAGGGAAAGTTGATGTAAAGGCACATGAATTGTTTGTGGATCTTCAAAGAATGTTTGCGCCAAGCTCTGCAGATGTGCACTGGAACTTTCCAAGCCAAGATAAGACTCTCTTGTGTATATGCTACAAGTGGAGTTCATCATCTTTAAACCAAAGGAGTTGTTGATATCTTTATGCTCACTGATATTGTGTATCCTCTAAGCACGGAAGTGCTCTATGAAATGATGTCCTCAAAGCTTCAATGTGATGAATAAACCGATGCAGTTGATAACCTTCTTCTCAGCATAGGTGGTCAACTGTTAAGTAAAATCTGTGATGAGCTTGATCATGATTCCAAGGCAAAGAAAAGGAAGAGAGATTAAGTTTTGAGAAAGCCATCACTTTTTCTCAAGGTTATTGCATCATTTTAAGAGACTTGCATTGTGTTTGAATAAGTCATTAGGACATGTTTGTTTTCGGAAAAATTGATTCATGTTTTGCAACATCAAAGTTTTCTTTTGTTTTGGTTTAAGTACTTTATACACATTTTCATGATTAACAAAGGTCTCTTGGTTTCTTAAATTTACATGGTACCTAGCTACATTTAAGGGGAGGTTAAATGTATAATTTGAAACTAAAAGTCGTGTTTACTAATAATTTGAATTAATGTGCATTTTAAGTTAAGTCAGGTGATTAAGTCGGTTGCATATATACGTATTGCTGTCTTCTCTTGGTTTTTGGACTAATTTTTCCAGGGAAAAATATGGATTGAAGACATACGGAGGCTATTTTCAGACTTTTGGTACAAATACTTACGGGTTAATGTTGACCATCAGTTACTGGTGATTAAATTTGTATGACCAAAATTAAGTCTGGCAGTGTACTTTTTATGACCGTTAGTACTGGTCATCGGTCCAATGATTTTCACTGTTTAAATAGTACCGTTACAGTTTTACAATATTCTAGGAGTATATAAAGATAATATTTTGATTTTATTTTCAATTCTTCTTTTATTTTCTCTCCAAAAATATTGTAACAAACAAATCACCTATTTTCGGCAAGAAAATCGCATACTCTGTTTTCACCTTGGCTATTTAAACCCTACATCAAAATCTTTTCAAAGTACCTTTCAATATTCAACGCGAGAACAATATTGCAAGAATGAAGTACTGTAACAAGCACAATCAAGTATGGTTCTTGAAGAAACCGGTGGGCAGTGATGACTTCCATGAAATCGTGGATTTTATGAAGGGTTCCTACATCAGGTATGCATTAACATGTAACCCTATTATCTAAGATTCCCAAGTCAAACAGTTTTGGAAGACTGCCACTGCTGAAACTCTTGCTGACGGGACTCAAAAGTTAAGGGCAACCATAGATAATACTGAATACTATGTTACTGAGGCTTCCATTAGAAGTAGCCTTCAATTAAATGATGCCTCAGGAATTACTATGTTGTCAAATAAAAGGATTTTTAAGGGTACAAGGAAAATGGGATACCTTCCTGATGGTACTCTTACATTTTGGAAAAGTCAGTTCACTCCTAATTGGAGGTTCTTAATTCACCATTTGCTTCGATGCCTAAGTTCTAAGATTGGTGGATGGGATCAATTTGGTAGCAGTCTTGCTTCTGCATTGATTTGTCTCTCCACAAATAAAACCTATGATTTTTCAAAAATTATCTTTGAAGCAATGGTAACAAATTCCAAAAGTACCACAAAGTTTTTGATGTATCCAAGGTTTTTGCAAATGGTGTTAGATGTTGAAACAGTTAATAAGACTCAGTACATGATCATCCCATTTAAAAAGAAGCTTTTTGCAAACATGAAAAGGAGTTTTAAAGGGAAATTGAAACCCTTGATCCCTGCTATGTTGCCTGGTGGTACTGACAATGCAGGTACATCCTCATCATCTTCTAAGAATAATAACTCATCCCAACCAATGGATGCCCCTGATGAACCTATTCCTAAAACTGGTTTCTCCAGCTCCCCTGGTAACTTGCCACCTTCCCCTAAACCACCACAACTATCTCCACAAACCCACACTCAAACCTCAACTCATGAAGAGGAACAATCTTCTACAAACAAGGCAACTCTCACACAACTTGAAAACAAGATAGAGGTGCTGGAAAATGAGTTGAAGGACACCAAGCAAACCATGGGTGCTACTATTGACCAATTGGTTAAACGGTTACAAAAGATGGAAGATGTGATGAAAGCTTCTGGAATGGTATTCAGTGATACAGAGGATGATACAGTTGAAAATTCTTCCAAACAGAGGAGGGAGTTGGATGAACAAGAACTTCAGACTCCTACAAAGGAAAATCTTCCTCAAAATTCAGAAGTTAGTCCTGAAGGAATGGAAGCAGCTGATATCTTAATCAACAATCTTAGCCAAAGCCAGCAAAAGAAGTTGTTGAAAAAGAAAGTGGTGACATAAGAGGTTGAAGTGATTAAGACTGGTGATGATCTGATTAAGTCTACTGCAGAGGTTAAGTCTGCTACAGAGGTTTAGTCTGGGGCTACCACTAGAAGTAAAGGAAAGCAAATCATGGTGGAAGAAGCTCCTCAACCAAAGAAAACAAAGAGACAAGAAAGAGAAGAAGCAGCAAGCTTAGCTGAGATTGAAAGAATCCAAGCACTAGAGAGAGCTGAGCAAGCAAGATTGGAAGCATTACAGGCCAAAGATGCAGAATTGGCTAGAGAACTTGAAAAAGAGCTAAACACCAAAAAGGAACACAAGACTAAATGTGTTTCAGATTTCTCCTATAAGCCAAGTCCAGAAGAAATCCAGCATATGATTGATATAGATCCAGAAGTCAAAAGAAAGGCCATTGAATTTCTTGCAGATTTGAGCTTGACTGAAGAACAAAGAAATATACATTTGTGTGACTTTATTGAAATGAAAAATAAACAAGCTTTAGATGCTGTGATAAACTCATTAATAGATTCTAAAAAGAAGAAGAAAAAGATGTCAAAAATGAAGTTTTGTATGGAATGAAGAAATATATGTACAATCAATGTGGATGGAAGATGTCTCAATTTGTAGGCATGTTTGCTGAGAAGATAGAGTTAGCTTACTACACTGGTTATAGAAGAAACATACAATTTCTTCCAATGGACTCAGAAAAGGAGGCACAGTACTATGGACTCAAAAGGCATGGCAAAACACTTCAAAAAGAGGACCTTAAAAAGAAAAAGACTGAAGAGCCTCCTACAGTTGCTCCCTCTGAGAAAATTACTAATGATGCAGAGTCTATAAAGGATCTCCCTCTTAAAAAGGAGAGAGAAGTAAAAGAGCCAATCTTAAGATTGACCAGAAGAAAGCAGGTTGGTAAGAAGGGATCAAAGAAGGCTGACGCAGAAGAACATGTGGAAGAGCCTTCATCTGATTCTCAAACCATTGAAACCATGACACAAAGTTTGAGAACACCTGCCAATGTTGTAAACTGGCAGATCATCAAACAAGGAAATAACATGGCAGCATATAAAATCATCAGGGAAGATTACACTGAAGATCTTTACTTGAACTTTCCAGCTATGTTGCATGACTTGACAAGAGATGGTCTTAAGGAGTTATACAGGCTTATGGTGTCAAAATATGGGGATGCTGCACCTGAGGATGACTTTGAAAAGGTTGTTTGGGGAGACATAAAAATTATGTTTGATCCTCCAAGCAAGACTAATGATATCTGGAAGGTAGAAGTGAGATATTAGAGATATTTCTTTTGTTGTGCAGTTCATTGTCTAACATTGAATATTGCACACATCTACATGCTTGCAGAGGTAGAATACCCAATCCCTCCTAGAGTTTGTAAGGTTATGCTGGAAAAGAAATTGCTAGGAGATAAGGAGTATGAGACAAAAAGTTAGCTTTTAGAGCTCATAGAAAGATAGTCCAAGCAGGAAACTGCTTGGGGTGTTTGAAAGAATTTTCAAAAGATTTGGAAAAATGGACTTGAAATAGGTTTATTTAGAGTTTGCCAGGTGAAAGTGCTTGGCACTAACACAACAAATGGTTATCGGTCCACCATGTCTAACCCATATAAGGACTGGCTAATCCAAGAGCAAACGGCTCTAGGTAAAGATATCTCAAATCCGTTTATGGCTGACCATTTGCCAAAAATTGTATGGTATTTAACTCAGCATATTTGTTATAGTGAAGAGTTGACTAGCCCACAAGGTTATGGCTCGTGGTAAAGGCAGTGGAAAACCATAATTGGTAATCAACTCACCAAGATGATGACTATATTCCATCAAAGAGTTGGCTAGTCCAAAAGCAAACGGCTTTTGGTAAAGACAAATCAAATCCGTTGATAGCTGATGGTTTGCTAAAAATCATATGGTTATCAATGTACCATAGTATCATACTAAAACATTGGCTACACCAGAAGTGATGGCTATCTGGTAAAGAGACATTAAATCCATTAAATTTTCAATGATTCACCTCTCACAAGAGTTCACACACCTGGAAGTGATGAGAATAGTATGAAACTTTTGATTTGATATACATATTGTCAATGTTGCTGCAAAGATCAGATGGTAATAAAGATTTGAAGGTTGCTGCAAAGATTTCAAGATCCAACAAAAGTTGCAGCTCAACAATAATTCCAAAGGAGCTTATATTCAAAATCCTCAAAGCATTTCTAAAGAAAGGAACTTGAAGATCATGGAGCATGAAGATCAAGTTAGGGGAGGATTGTTGGGAATTATTTATAACAGATATAAAAGTCCGAATAGCTTAGTTAAGTCGGGTAGATAGTTAAGTCTGCCAGTACTAAGTTAAGTCTGGCCAGTGATAGTTAAGTTTGTTTATGTTTGTTCAGTTAAGTCTGTTTTGCTGAACAAGTTAGATAAGTTAGGAGATATTATAGGAAAGGATATGTACGCGGTTAGATATCTTAGGAGAAGATATGCATGCATCCTTTCACACATTTGTAGAATTAGGGTTTCCTTGTAGTATAAAAGGAATCCTACGGTATTGAGTTCTATGCCAAGTTTTCTAAAAGTTAATAGAATATAAAGTTAGTAATTCTCTGTGTTTTTCTTACTGCTTGTGGTAATATTCCGCGTTAACATCAAGTATACATTGTTTAGTGTTTCTCATATAGATAGTTTGGATTTATCCAAAGTATCTATTGTCTTACAAAGGCTGCTTAGATCCAGAACTTTGGACCTACATCTAATAACTAACTTGAAACTAAAACTCGTCACGGTGCAAGTCTATTTGAAATAATCACTTTTTGAGTCGATGTTGGGCCAATATTTTACCCAAATGTCTCCAACATGGATTTGAACATAAGATAGGCCAGACACTCACTGACAGAATATCAGTGATCATCTAACACACTGATGATCAGTGAGATTGTCTCTCTGATACAGGGATGAAGCTCTAACAGCGTACTTCAAAGAGTTGGCTAAGACCAACTGAAGTAGCACCTACTCGCTATATCCCAAATGGCCTTTCTCTCTTTGTTATGACCACCTCACCAACTATAATATAACTGCATGAAGATATGGGAGATCAATGTAACTTCATCATCAAGCTCAAGAATTAGAGACATCATGAATCTAAGACTGAACTGATATAAAAGACAAACACACTGAAACAACAGAAGTTCAAGTCTTAGATACCATCAAAGAGTTTCGAACTCCAGCACAGTCATTAGGGAGTCAAGGACAGGGATACCTTGATGATCTCTCAGCTCTATAATCAAAGACCAACGTACTTAGGTGAGTCAATAGAGTTTAAGCGCGAAAACTCTTGGGAAGATAATCTTTGTTCCTTTCCAAGACACAAAAGAAGCTCATGGGAAATTGAAACTGTCAACTCCGGTAAACCAAAGGGACATCAAGGCTAGATGTATAGGTACGTGCCTACCAACGAACAGTCGGCATGTTTACTATTCCCACGTGAAGCAACAGTAAGATGTGGGCATTCAATGAGAGTAAGAAGTGAGAATTTGGTTAGCATATTTAGAGTGATAGAATTCTCAACACACTTAGAAACCAAGCCTAGCTTGCTTCTTCGTGTTCCTTAATTTGACTCTCCACGGGGGTAGTCGCTGCAACTATCCCTTTGAAAAGCCAACCAAGTTATTAGAATGTGTAAGTGGGTTCTTGTAACACCCCAACCTGACCACGGGTTACAATGCCACATTATGGTGTCTATCAGAACATAAATAAATCAACGCAAGCGGAAGACTTCATATATAAATAAAGTCAAGAACATAATGTCTTAAAACATTACAAAATGTCAATATAACCCTAAAGGAAATGAAATGAAATAAATATCCAACATAAGTTCCAAATCCGAAACAAATGGGGAAACTAAAGTGTAGGTTCTCTAAGCTCCTACTCTCAACACTCGTGCCCAACATCCTGCTTATTACCTGCCGCATGGAAAAGAAAACGTGGCTGAGCTTAAAAATCCTAGTGAACAGATATATATGCAAAGCAATAGTAATAAAAAAATGAAAAGAGAAGGATCATAAAAATCAGCATAATGTATAATAACGAATGAAAAATCATAAGGAACTCAAGAGAAAGCATAAACAGATAATAATCAGAATCTTAGAGCACGTATCCAACAAAGGCTTGTCTAACAAGATACTCGAATAGACATATGAAACATTGGAAAGCCACGAGCCGACCAAACGAGATACTCAAATAGGTCTCAAATCACATAATCACATATCCATCAAATTATAAGTGTACGGAGAGGGGAGACCTCTAAGTACCAAAAGTGAAAGGGGTACAAGGCATGTTCAGCCAGTCACTAAGCCAAATCATATCATATCATATCAAACACATATACCTAGGATACATCCATACGTTCCCTGAACAAAATATATATACAAGTAAAAGACTATATATATATATATATATACAAAATGGGCATAAGTTCACATTATCAAATAATCATAATAGAAAGGAACGCCGTGGATTGATAAGGAGATATTTGTTACGCTTTTAGGGGGTCATTTAAGCCCTAAATCGTATTATTATGGGCAAATACTACCTCAAATCGTTCCTTTTGTCATTTTGGGTACTTTGGACAAGAATTCTAGAAAATGGAGCATTTTGGACGTTTTTGGAGTTAAAAGTGAAGAAAACGACAAAGTCAAGAAACCATGCTAGGAAATGTACGTGACGGCGTCGAGAGTCACAAGGTGACGCCGTCACTTGATGAATCAAGAGGAGGATGATGTTTACACTTGACGCGCCAGAAAAGAAATTGAAGAATATAACATGATCGCGTCACGTTATAATTAGTGTAGGCCGTCACGTATTGTCACAAAGAGAGACGGCCCAGAGAGTTTAAAGGGGGACGGCGCCAAATAGCTGGATTGGACGACTAGAAACCCTAATAGCGGCGAGATGACGGCATCAGATCCCAAAAGCTGACGCCGTCACCTTTCAAAATCTATATATAGTTTTGGATTTTTCATTCATTAGTGTGGAACTTTTGTGCGCCAAACCCTACACAATTTTCACAGCTTTTGTAAGGGTTTCAAACCCTTCTTTCATCCATGTTTAATTGAAGATATGTCTACCTTTTAATCATTCAATATGTCTATGTGTTGTTTGATTATCATTTANACGGCATCAGATCCCAAAAGCTGACGCCGTCACCTTTCAAAATCTATATATAGTTTTGGATTTTTCATTCATTAGTGTGGAACTTTTGTGCGCCAAACCCTACACAATTTTCACAGCTTTTGTAAGGGTTTCAAACCCTTCTTTCATCCATGTTTAATTGAAGATATGTCTACCTTTTAATCATTCAATATGTCTATGTGTTGTTTGATTATCATTTATGCTTGTCTTTCTTTTAACATGCTAGCTGAGGTTTCTTAGTGTTTGCTTAGATCTGAAGAAACCTAGCTATTAATTGTTGATTGTTGGTTTGTTTGATTATATTGGATGATTGATTTTGCGTTAGGCTTAAGAAAACTGGCCAACTTCCTATATGGTAATGTGCTTGAATGTCTTAAGAAACGTTTCTCGGTTGTGAACACCGGTGTTATTGGTTGTTTTTAATGCATAAGTGACTATTGGGGAGGCCATGATAGGATACTAAACGTGTCGTCATAGGAAGAGATAGAAGCTTATAGAGTTGGGGAAGAACATACATGCCCCACGACTGATATTAAGGAAAAAAACCCTTCATCCAAACAATTATAAAAAACCAATTAATTAATAAGAGATAGCTAGGGAGTAATGAAATCTAAGTAAACACATTTTCTTACTATAAGAAGTTCCACAATTTACTTTTCTTATTTATTTTATTTTATTTGCATTAGTAGTTATTTAGGTTAGTTGACTAACAACTAATTCCGCCCACTCTTCCAATACCCGAGATTTTAATTTGCTTTCATTAAAATATAAAAATACAAAAAGAATCATCCCTCACCTTTAGGCCTAGTTTATATAGCTTTCAATCCTAACGACACTATTCCCCTAGAGAACGATCAATCCCCCGGTACTTGCCACTAACTATACTACATTGATCAGGTACACTGCCTGGTGGGGATTGCAAGCTTCTCAAGATTCCTTGAGCAGTAAAACCTTTTGCAAGGTTGCAAAACCACGCATCAAGTTTTTGGCGCCGCTGCCGGGGAATATTTATTGTTTAGGTTGAATTTTATTTTTATTAGGTCTACTCATTAGATTCCTATCTAGTGAGATTTTTATTTTCTTTTTATTAGGTTTTCTTTAGTCTATCTTTTTCTTTGTGTCTTTGTTCGTAAGAAGTTTTCATAGACAATTCCATTTGCAATCATGGGGAACACGAATCCTCGTCTTACACCCGACGAAGTAGCTTCGTTGCGTAGCCAGATTGAGAGTGAAATTAGGGAACTTAGGAAGCTTAATATGTTGATTGTGTAGAAACATAGAGGGGGGTGAATACGTTCCTCTTTAAAACTTAAAATGTTTCGTATCAAATTTCCGATCAAGCGTAACTAAATATGAATAGTGGTTATGTCACTCATAACAATCATATATGTCACTTAAGAACAAGTATGCAATCAATCACATAATCATAAACGTAACACTAGGTTCAAATGTTTTAAGTTAATTATGATTACATTATGGACGGTCCCTAATATACACCGGCAGTCCCTTAAATATTTGGGGACCATCCCTATATAAAGGACCGCCACCAGTGGGCATGTCTATTACGTCTGAGTGAGTTTTCTGATGAGGCGAAAAGTGTTACGCTTTTAGAGGGTCAATTAAGCCCTAATCCGTAATTATTTGATCAAATATTGCCTTAAATCATTCCTTTTGTCATTTTAGGTACTTTGGAGAAGAAATCTGGAAAAGAAGGTATTTTGGACGTTTTTGGAGCATAAAAGTGAAGAAAACGACAAAGTCTCAAATTATGCTGAAAATTGTACCTGACGGTGTCACTCTTTACGAGGTGACGACGTCACGCTTTGACAAAGAGGTGGATAATTTTACACTTGATGGGCTAGAAAGATTTTGAAACATTTACACGTGACGGCGTCACGTGTTATTTCACCAAGGCATCACCTTATAAGTTAAAGAGAGACGGCCCAGAGAGTTTTAAAGAGGGACGGCATCAAGAGTGGATCTGAGCAATCCGAGAAGAGTTTTGGCGGCGAGATGACGGCGTCACAAGCTAAAACGTGACGCCGTCAAGTTGTAAAATCTATATATAGTTTTCTAATTTTCATTCATTAAGTGTGGAACTTTTGGGAGAACTTTAGGGATAAACCCTAGGTTGTGGTTTACTGTATTTTCAGGGGTTTTTCACCCTTGAATCATTCATGTTCAATTAAAGATAAGTCTCCTTTCAAATCAATCAATATGTCTATGTGTTGCTTGATTATATCTTACGCTTGTCTTTACTTTAACATGTTAGGCTAGGTTTCTCTTGTGTTTGCTTAGATTTAATGAAACCTAGCTATTGATTACTTGTTGTTGGTTTGTTATTGATTGTTGTGGGTGGGGTGATGTCGATGTTAGGCTTAAGAAAACTGGCTAACCTCCTATACGGTAACTTGCTTGAACGTCTTAAAAACATGAATCGGATGTGTACTACGATTATATGGTTGTATTTAATGCATAAGCGAATTCTAGTGATCCCATGTTATGAACTTTTAGTCGGCTCGACATAGGAGTGAAGTAGGAGCTTATAGAGTTAAGGAAGATCGTACACGGCCCTACTAATGGTTTAAAGGAATACAACCCGTCATCCACACAATTATAACAAACCAATTAACCGGTACACGATAGCTAGGGAGTAAGGAAATCTAAGTAAACACAATTTTCTCCATATAAGTTTCACAACCAACATTTATTTTTCTTTTTATTTTATTTTATTTGCAATAGTAGATATTTGGGTTAGTTGACTAGCAACTAATTCCGCCCACTCTTCCAAATACCCGAGATTTTACATGCTTTCATAAAATATAAAAATACAAAAAGAATCATCCCTCAACCCTTGGACCTAAATTAGAGTAGTTTTCAATCCTAACGACTCTATTCCCCGAGAGAACGATCAATCCCCCGGTACTTGCCACTTCACTATACTACGTCGGTCAGGTACACTGCCTGGTGGGGGTTGTAAGCTTCTCAAGATCCCTTGAGAGGTAAAACCTATTGCGAAGGTTGCAAAACCCACGCATCAAGTTTTTGGCGCCGCTGCCTAGGAATAGTTATTGCTTAGGTTGAAAATTTATTTTTACTTAGGTCTACTCATTAGACTCCTTTCTAGTGAGATTTTTATTTTTATTTTTCTAGGTTTAATTGTAGTCTATCTTATTCTTTGTGCTTTTGTTCGTAGTACTTCTTCATGCGTAATATTGATCGTTTGATCCCTGTTATTCGTGTTTCTGTCGTAGGAATTTCCAATTACCCAACCTGCCCCCTATTGTTGAAAACGAAAACCCACTAAATCTTTCACCCGATCATCACTTTAATAACAATTCTGATATGGACGGATCTGACCATGCCACCGACCATGAAAATGGTCTTTTTTATTATTCGTCGGATTCTGATGAGGACCTAGGGGATGGGGAAGTGATAGATGATCCTGAGGGAGAAGAGGGAGCTAGTCATCTCAAATGTGTTGACCTTAGAACAAGGATTGAGAAAGATAGTTTATTCAATATGCAATTTCCTTGTAAAATTGGATTTAGAAGCTTTGACGCCTACCTTAACTCATCTTTGCCAATAAACATAATTTCGCGTACTGAATACAATAAAATCATGGTAAATGAGTTAGAATATCAAGGAGATACTATTGTTGCTATGGCTAAGACATTGCACGTGTTTGTAGGGAGCTTTATCTATCAAGTGGATTTTATGATTATGGAAGATCTAGGAGAATTTGTTGATAGTAGCTTTACCCAAGTTGTGTTTGGAAAACCCTTCAAAAGGCTAACCAAGTTAGACGAGAAACTGAATGAAGGGTTAATTACATTCTCAGAAGGGGATGAGGATTTCGTTTACCAAATGCCCCGTGCGCACCCTAGGTTTAAGGACTTCTCTACGGAGAGATGCAATAGGCTTCCCCCTCATAGCATATTAAGTGAAAACGATATAAGAAAAGGGCTCAAATATCATCATGAAAAGAATAAGAGGTATTATCGCGGATGTTTAGAGCTAAGTGATGACTGAAAGAAAGATGAGGGGACAATTAGGTGGCTCACACTTGGATACGTGAGCATTAGTGACACTAGGTAGAGTGACTTTGAGTCTAGCTACAAGACTCGTTAATAAAGAAAAGCGCTTCTTGGGAGGCAACCCAAGCTTTATTTGTTTTGTTTGTTTGTTTGTTTGATTTTATTTGTTTCCATATGTATGTTTTATTTTTATTACTAAAAATTCATGTTTCAAATTACATGGTGAAAACGCTTTATTTTGTTTTTAACTTCGTCTTACCTACATATTAAGGTATTTTGCAAAAAGAAAAGTGTAAGGGAAATCTAAATTTATTTATAAGAACGAATTGGACATGAATTGTAGAAATATAAAATGAACATACATACTAGTATTTGTTTTAGTCAAATGCTTGTATCGAGTCATAATGAAATTTGGAGGATTCCAGGAATTAAGGTATTTGTTTTTCCAGAAATTTTCTGGAAACTAAACATAAGAATTCTGTCAGATCAATTCTGACGGCGTCAGTCTTTAAAACCTGACGGCGTCAGGTACTGATTCCAGAAAAAGGTTTTTAAAATTTAGTTTTCCTGTCGGACTATGAAAATTACTGCATCTTTAACTCCAGAAATCTGCAAAACTTTCATTCCACAAGCATTATATCCCTATATAGATTTTGCCACCGATTTTATGCAAGTTTTGCCTAGATTGTTTTCTCAGGTTTAACAGGTTACATTGGACAAGAAGATGAACATGGAATCTGTAGGACCGTAAATCTATCAACTTTATCATAAATACAAGCACAATATGTAGTAAAGATGGTGACTTGATGATATATATGTATGTGTTTTAGAGAGAGAAAGTAGAATGAAACTAGAGAGAATATTTCATATAAAACACACACTTACACACACAAGCACACCTTACAAATGAAGGTTTAGGTGCCTTATATACTTCCTTACATAAGGCTTTCTATGGGCTTGGCTCATGGACTTGGGCTTTAGTGGATTTGATTACAAATGACTAACTAACATAGATTATAACATATTAGCTTAGTCCATGAGCCCGCTAACTTAGACTTTTACATATTTCTAACACACGACACAAAGTTCTAATAATGAGAATGACCATCACTTCCTTTTATATTTCTTTAATGCTAACAATCTCCCCCTAAGGGGCGGTCATTCGAATGATGCTCCACGTGATTAGGTCTTTGTCTTCTTTGTCTTTGAACTTTACGTGTCGTTGTAGAATAGTCTTTAGTCTTTGTTCCTTCATGCTTTGTGATCTTAGATAAATGACTTTTCTTAGTTCTTTGTTGTTTGTTGTGGTTGTGATACGGTTATCTGCCTTTCATCACTTCTTTGTCTTTGGTGGTTATGCGCCTTTCCAACATGCTCATAGGTCTTTAGTCTTTAAGATACATACATTTGTTGTTCCCGTTCTTTCACACTGATCTTTGATACTTTATTTTGTAGATTCTTCTATTTGGCGTAGAATCTTTCTTTGACTGTTGTTATCCTTTGATCTTTGTGAGAACTTTCCTTTGACTTTGAGATGTATGTATGAGCATGTGGAAACTAGTGTGGTGGTGGTGATAATGATGAGGTGATGGTAGCTGCATGAAAATTGTTAGTAATAATCAACCGGTACTTACAGGTTCGGAATTAGAAATCGTCAACAGCATAGTGTGAAGACTCCTTCTAACCCTTACCAAGGCCGTTCCTAATCGGATACCCCTGAAAGGGCTTACACAGACATACCGAAGTACACCCACGATTAGGTAAGTCGCTGGAGATCACCCCACGACTGTAGACCGTTTGGAACCACCGCGAACACTAAGTGTAACCCACAAGAGATTACCAAAGTGACCTGCTGTCAGGGCTGTTTGATGTTACCCTGGCAGGAATTTCCGTTCAATCATTGAGAAATACATAAGTAAATTCTCTCATAAACGTTCTCGGCAGATTGCTAAGATCTGCGTAGGACTCGATAGTTTACAACTGGTGTCCATTGATGTAGAACCACCATTGCAGTAATGTTAAGTGTTCCTATAAGATCTTTTGATGAATCTCGGGGCTCTAGACTCAATAAGTGCACATTTGGTTTCCTATGCGGAGGCATGGAGTAGAGGGCCTCCTTTTCAATATCAACCATCTCTAAGAGACGGGTTGATAGATTACAATGGTTCCCCGTGAGAATGAAACAAGTATCTTTTGAGAGATACCCGAGTGGCTAGAAGATTTAAGTGCAGTGCGTCAATGGGTCCATGACGTCTTGTCTTCAATACCGGTGTCACCTTGGTAACAACCAGTAGCATATAAGTTGAACCCGGTGTCTGCCCTAAGGTTGAACATATGGAGGACTATTTCTTTTCACCCTTTTCATTACTTTTCTTTTTAATTCTTCAACCCCTTCTTTCTCCTTTCATTCTTTACTCCTTTTTTCATATCATACCTGAGGACTTCTAATTCTAATCTATTGGAATTGTCCTTGGGTAGATCCCTCCGGCTCTGGTGGATCATAGGACGGTTTTTCCTAACCTTAGTCACCTTATATCACCATGACTATCCTACTGTTGCCATAAACCATTTGTTTGAAAATCTCTCAAAGTATTTATGATTATAAAACAGATTTTGTTAACACATTGAGAGTTTTGCAATTTTAAAATACTCCCCCTTCACATGTGCTCAAAATAGTTTAAGATAAAGTTGCACATGTTGGGTAGAGTTGGCATTTTTTGAATTGATTGACTTTAAGTGAACAAGACCGATTCGAGACACATTTACATCACTAGTTAGACTAGCTTGAAATTATTACCCGGCCTGGTCAAGTCCAAAGAAAGTTTCTCGAATTGGTACATTCTACTTAGACAAATCCTTTTCGAGACACGTTTACGTCGCTAGTTAAAGAGATACATTATCAGCTTTTAGGTGACAACTAGCTCTAATAACTAACTTGAAGTTATTACCCGTCGAGGATAAGTCTTTTCGATTACTAACATCTTGTTTCGTCAATTCTTGGGTCAATTCTGAGTCTAGATTCAATAAGATTCAGCCACAATTAACAATCTTATTGATCACAATTATTTTAGTCACATTATGATCACATTTAGTCACGTCTTCTCCCCCTCAAAAATAGCATATCGTAATATTTTTGATATCAACAGATTAATAGAAAAAGCTTATCGAGAGATAGACGGATTTGTTTTTGCATGAAATCGGAACATTTTTTCTTTTTATACTCCCCCTTAATCAAAGCATATTTCAAAATGAAATTTTCGGGAGGGAGTTTCTTTTTGAAATGCGAGTCATGTACTGAAATGTACACAAGTCATTTTGTGAAAACGAGTTTTTGCTTGAAATATTTTCGTTTGTTTATATTCGAACTTTTTGAAAAGAATTTCGATTTTGAGCGTTCGAGCCCTGATCTGAAATAATCAGAAGTCATCATTTAAGCTCAGGTTTCGTACAGAAGTATACGAAAGCCATTGTTTAAGAAAAATTAGAGAAACGACATGTTTTAGAAAACATTTAAATGAACTCCCGCTCAAGCATATGTACATATCCGTGTAATTGTTGAATGACATTTTTAGAAACGTACATAATATCGATTATACGAGAGACATGTCGTGAGAAGAATATTTTTGGATTTTTTGGTTTCATATTGTTTTCGTATTTTTGAAAATTTTCTATTTTTATATATTTTTTTTTTGTTGGTTTTTCAAATTTTGTATTTTGTTTTTCAAAAATATTTACAAAGAAGAATTGAGGAAAGAAAATTAAGTTTGAACAAGTAAAAGTGGAGATAAGAGTGGCATAAGATACGGATTTCCATATGCGATGTTGGCATAAAATTCTTCTTTACCACATTGGGTGTATGAACCCTCATCACTTTTACATGTACCTGCATCCACAGAAGATGAATTTGCACAAATAACAGTGTTAGAAGTACATGTTTCCTCACATTGAGGGCATTCACTATCAACGGTTGTAGTGGTTTCTACATCCTTATCTTGATGATTTTCTCTATTATTTGTTATTGTGCAACTATCAAAAATCTTCCCTGTGGGAATCCATCTAAGACCAACTGTTTTAAAAACTTTTCCCGTAGGAATCCACCTAAGGTAAGATCTAGGCGTAGTTTTCTTATTAGATGCAGCGGAAGTCTTAGGTTTTGAAAAACAACATCCTGTAGATGTCCACCTATTAGGTTTCTTATCTTTTTCCTTGTTCTCAACGGGTTTGTTTCCATTTGGTGTCTTAGTGGATTGAACCCTAGTACATGAATTTTCTTTCACGCAACTACTCTTAGATGCAAGCCAATCCCTAGTCTTTTGTTGATTGTTCCTAGGTAATGGTTTACTATTACTAGCAGTGCTTTGGAATCTTGTAAAATTCATCACACAAGGTTTTGTACCTAAAATTCCGTCTTTTCGATGTTGTGGATTTTTCCTAGCTTCTTCTAGACGGTGATTTTGGGCCATGTCATTAGAACCAATAGATTCCTTAACGGTTTTTGTGGTCACATGCGGTGTACTATTCCTAAAAGAGCCAGAAGTAAGCACATTTGCATTTACAACAATCTTTCCAGAATCTTTTTGCTTGGGCAAAGGTTGTGGAGTGACTGGTTTTATCAAATCCTTTTTCTCATTGACTTTTGGAGCAAACCGAGAAATTGACATTTTTGGTTTTTCAACCGTTTTTGAAGCATTTGGTTTCTCCGAAGTCGTTGGTTTTTCAAACTTAGTATCCACACCCTTTCGTTTTAGACTTTCTAACTGAGACTTCAAAAGATCATTTTGCGCTTTCATGTTGTTGAAGGCACGCTCATACGACAATTTGTCATACTTGCATTCTTCGTTTTTCTGATCAAGTTGTTTAAAATATGGCACATTTTCTTTTTCAAGTTTAATAAGCGCATTTTCATATTTTGAAACAATTGCAGAAGTCTCAGTTCGAAGTCTTTCATCATCCTCAACAGAATATGTTTGCAAAATAATAGACATAATATCAGTAGACATAACAGCTTCGAAGAGAGAGTCATTTAATCTTTCCAAAACTTTCATGTTTTCACAAGTTTCATTAGCTTCCTTTACCAGGGATTTGTGGTCCTTGACAAAGTCGGTTGTTTCTTTTATCAAAGCATTTTCAAGATGAATTACTCTCGCACTGATGTTATACAGTGGGATTGTAATTTCTGTTTCAAACACCTTTTTCTGCTCTTTATGAAAACTCGAATGCCAATTGTTAATACTGATTGTGGTTTTTGACTCAACAATATGTTGAAGAACTTTAATTCTCTTTTTCAAATCATCAAGAATGTCTCTAGTTTCACTTGTGTTAAAAGGATTGTCTGACGACATTTGTTCCAGTTTTGAAAGATTATCATTTGGTGTTAGTTTTTGAGGGACAAAAGTGATTCCATTAATTTTGTTCCATTTATCGTAATTAATTGGTTTCAAATCTGGATTCTTTTGTTTCATTTTACTTTGACTCTCTTCAGCAAGAGCTATTGTGTCATCATAATCACGCACATAAGGAGGATCATGTTTAACATATAGCACATTTCCATTATACAAACTATTCTGAGCTTCCTGAGCTTTCTTGAGATGACAAGGAGTTTTGTTACCAAGAGTCATTTTATGTTTTGTATGGTAAATCGGATCAGTTTGATTTGTAATCATATGAAGTGTTTGACTCGAATGACCTGTTGTTACCAACAATTTTTCCAACTTTTTGACCATGTTTTGTGACTCAAGAAATTCATTCAAAAGCTTATCTTCTGTCGTTGCAAAGTCCTTTTTCAACTCATTCCGTTCTTTTTCAAGATTGGTATAAGCTGATTTTTGTTTAGAAAGTTGGTTTTGCAAATCAGAAATTTCCGCGTTTAAGGATTTTATTTGCTTATGTAAATTAACATCAAGTGTATCATACTTTATTTGCAAACGTTTTTCCCTTGAAACGGAATTTTAATAACTAGTTTCTAATTCAGACAGTCGTTTTGTATGAAATTCGAAATCTTTTTCATTTTCCTTGTATCTTGCAAGCTCAGCGGTCAATGTTGCATTCGCGGCCTTAACATTGCGATTGACCTTTTTAACATTCTCAATCTCAATACTACAATTATTCAACAATGATTCAAATAAAGCACGTGTTTCCTCATCATTCTCAGCATGCTGTGAAACGAAGCCTCCACTATGATTCATATCAGGATTTGTCGAATCAATATTTCTATTATTCGGCGTGTCCTGGTATGTATCATAATTGGTTGCTAGTGTCTCAGAATGCTGTTCCTCATGATGGGACATATCAAATATATCATTATTGTTGAAAGAATTGTTTAATGGTACCTCAGATACTGCATTGGCGTCATAAACCGGAGGTGTCTCAGAATCTGTGTCGTACTTAGCCTCCTGAAGATTTGCCATAAATATGCAGTTCGCATCAATATCCTCCCGATCTTCCATTTCATCCATAAGAGCCATAAAGTCATTCTCCTCAGCATTCAACTGAAATCCTGCTTTCTCCTTTTGAGACAACATCAAAGCTTTCTGCAAGAACTCTGGATCTTTCTTATTTAGCTTAGAACGACAGTTCCTTGCCATGTGACCGACACCCTGACAGTTGAAACACTTTCCCAAATTTCCCTGATTCCCATTTCCATAATTCCCACCAACCGGAGCTGCAACATTTCCAACTTGATTACCCATAGCCTGATTACCAACATTTTGACCCCGCTAATTCCCAACAAACTGACCCAACTGATTCCTTGTATTCTGACCCATCTGATTACCTATCTGATATGCAGGAGCATATCCTTGCTGATTCCTCATAACTCCAACCATTTGGCCTTGATTGCCCATGTTGAAACTAGGTTGAGCAACCTGCATGTAGCGAGTATTCGATGAAATTCGTTGGTTGTTGTTAGTAGGTGTAGAATAGCGTCCTTGGAATGCCTTAGACAGAAGAGCAAATGCTTGAGTTATTGCAGCAATGGATTCATCATTGTCAGTGAAGTTAGGTTCTTGGAATTGTTGATATGGTTGTTGTTGTTGTGGAATAACTTCGTGTTGTTGTGGGTAGAATGATTGCTGGTAGAGAGGTGTTGGTTGTGAAATGTGTGGTTGCTGCACGTAGTTGTGAGTGGAAGATGATGATGGTGTATTCACTGGTAGAGGTGTTGGTGTTGTAGCAATGAGTGCTAGAGGATCATGATTCTTTGCCAACTTTTCCTTCCTTACTTCATTGGCTTCAGCTTGGTTTTGCTTCAAAAAGTCATAGAGTTGATCATAATTCACCTGATGAAGATTCTTAGTTTGGTTGACAATTGTGACATATCGACCCCATTCCTCTGGTAGATTGTTGATGAACTTGATGTTTGTCACAATTTGTCGC
>LBNU01033046.1:50607-69188 GCA_014162995.1 Artemisia annua
AGTGAAGTAGGAGCTTATAGAGTTAGGGAAGATCGTACACGGCACTACGAATGGTTTAAAGGAATACAACCCGTCATCCACACAATTATAACAAACCAATTAACCGGTAAAAGATAGCTAGGGAGTAAGGAAATCTAAGTAAACACACTTTTCTCCATATAAGTTTCACAACCAACATTTATTTTTCTTTTTATTTTATTTTATTTGCAATAGTAGATATTTGGGTTAGTTGACTAGCAACTAATTCCGCCCACTCTTCCAAATACCCGAGATTTTACTTGCTTTCATAAAATATAAAAATACAAAAAGAATCATCCCTCAACCCTTAGACCTAAATTAGAGTAGTTTTCAATCCTAACGACACTATTCCCCGAGAGAACGATCAATCCCCCGGTACTTGCCACTTCACTATACTACATTGGTCAGGTACACTGCCTGGTGGGGGTTGTAAGCTTCTCAAGATCCCTTGAGAGGTAAAACCTATTGCGAAGGTTGCGAAATCCACGCATCATTTTCTTATGTTTTGCATTTCTAAGTTAACTAGTTTATATCACAAGCATACACACAACGATCCACACAAACCTAAATGCAATGCAAGTATAGTAAGTAAAAAGATAGGAAGAGAAAATGAAAATCGGACAAGATGATTTATAGTGGTTCGGCACGAAACACCTCTTCGTCCTACTCCACTCCCCGAGTACCACAATTGAGAGTTACTTCACTAATCAACACACTCCTTGATGGCGGAACAAACCGTACACAAGCTTACACCAAGTTTAACGACACTAAGCGGAATGTCGAGTCCTAATTCTAGCTAGAACCAATCTACACCAAGGCCCACGTGGCCCCACGAACAAGCACTGTTGTCCCACTTAGATTGACACACGATCCAAGCCTTCACACGAACGAGCACTCCCGTTCACTTGAACCTTCACCTGATTCATGTCTTCACACTAAGACATTCTTGGATCTTCACCGAATCCAAGCCTTCACACAAAGACACACTTGGATCATCACCCGATCCAAGCCTTCACACAATAACTCAACTAAGTTCTAACCTACACACTAGGACATCACTCTCCTCACAACAAATACATGAACTAATCTAGTTACAAGACTTCTTGGATCTACATCACCATCCAAGTTCACACACATAGCCCCATCCTTGACTCACACACAAGTCGGAAACGTTTACAATATTTATAAAACCTATACTCGTAACACTTGTTACGTTTGTGTGTGGACACCTATAACACTTCGATTCTTGACGACTTCGAGTGTTCTTCTCTTGCACATGATGTAGTGGATGACGGGATCACTTATAAATACATACTAAAGAGTTATGGTGATCAAAGAATGAAAAGGAAAGACCAGGAAATTTTTGTGCAAACAGGATCAGTTTTTCTGGTGAAAATGGGTCAGTATTTATAGGCAGCTCGAGGAGAGTGGACGGTACCTTAAACCTTGGACGGTCCATTATCAATAAGGGACCGTCACCAATTTAAGGGACCTCCACGACAGTTTTTGTCCTTTTGTGGTNTAAAGAGTTATGGTGATCAAAGAATGAAAAGGAAAGACCAGGAAATTTTTGTGCAAACAGGATCAGTTTTTCTGGTGAAAATGGGTCAGTATTTATAGGCAGCTCGAGGAGAGTGGACGGTACCTTAAACCTTGGACGGTCCATTATCAATAAGGGACCGTCACCAATTTAAGGGACCTCCACGACAGTTTTTGTCCTTTTGTGGTGAAATGTTACCTGGTAAAATTTTATCTGATTTGGGCGGGAAATGAGGTCGTTTGGACATTTTGAAATTCAAATTTCAAATTTATTTTCCTTATTAAAACATTTCTTTATAAATACAAAAATAACTTGTCTATCTTATTTTTGTAAAAATGTTTTGTGACATTTATAAAATGTAAGGATTAAGGACAAAAAAGATTTTCTTTGATCACTTAACAAAGTTGGTAAAGTGTTTGTTCATACCTGAAGTGATGTCGAGAGACGTTGATGTGTGAACGAGTAACTTGTGCACTTTATGTTATGTGTTACAAGTTACGTGTTTGTCATCATTAAAACATGAAGACACTGTATAGATTAAACGTCGTAATGTTTGCACTAACGTCGTAATGCAGTAAACAACTTAGCAACCGCCATGTACTCAGTTGAGGACTTAGGACCAAATGATTTTGCGGTTAGTGAAAGTACTCAGGAAAAGAATGATGGGGAGCTGGGCGATACATATTTCAACCTATACCCTACTAAGGAAGAGATCGCCTACTATAACAATATAATTACAATCCTCGACCACCTTTCTTGAAAATTGACCCAAAAATAAAGAGGGGTAGCCCTAGGAATGTGAAGATACCATGTATGATTGGATACAAGTACATTGAGCAAGCTTACATTGACTGTGAATCCCCAATCAACATTATGTCTTCAAATGTCTACAATGATATAATGAACACACGACTTGGAGCTAGAAGAGACCCCAATTACCCCGGTGGAATTTGTAATTTTATTGGGAGAATTAAGGGACTAAATATTCTAGTCGGGAGTTTCACTTAGGTCACTGATTTCATGGTTGTAGAAGATTTGGCTAGTGTTATAGATTGTAGCTTATCTCATATTGTGCTAGGTAAGCCATTTGTTAAGTAATCCAAGTTAAGTTACGATTGGTTATCTCATATTGGGGACAATGTTCAACTTAAGTTTTAGGGGGGTACATGAGGATACCTTAGAGATTAAAATTGCACTTGATTTTTGTTTTGTTTAGTAGTATATGTGTAATAAAACTAAGAGAAATACTTGTTAGGGTAATTTTAGCACCAAATTTAAATTTTTTTACAACATTTAGGAGTGAAACTTTAGTCTTAATAAGCGTCTCATGGATAGGAGTTATATGACTAGCAAAAAAACCATACCACTAAAAAATTTCCACCCCAAATATGTGAGGTTCGCCCCTAGATTTGTTAGGAAAAGCATTAATTATTAGTGCTTGTGAGTGTACCGGTAGTATTTGGATTCTAGAACTTGCGTTAGCGATGCATCCCGAGACCACAAGTGAGACTACATTCGTGTATGTAGAACCGTAGAGGGGGGTGAATACGGTTTCTTCAGCTTCTAGAACGTTTTAAAAACTTTAAGCCTTGAAGATAACCAAGTGGTCTAAGTGAGAACAACCACAAACACAATCACAGTCACGAGTATATAAAGCTAGTAAAGAACACAACGATATATACTGGTTCGGGATGGGGGGTTTATACCATCCGTACGTCCAGTTGCGAATCCACAACACGATACTATTCGACTAGTATAATCCTTTCGGTGGACTACAAACCGTTACAATTCACTCCACCAATATTCACCAATATTGATGCTCACAAAGAAGGAGTTACTCCCCAACGGTATTCCGCCCTCGGAAACCACCCAAAAGAATCTCGTGATTCAACTTCACCTAAGGGTCACCAAGACCACTACCAAAACTTCCCACCGGAAGTATCAAACCTCAAGTAGATCCCCAATGATCTAGGCTTGGTCACCAAGACACAAGACTTCCCTTACAAACAATTGAATTATAGAATGAATGTTTGTTCAATCAAGTCATAACCTAACCTAGAGACTCGATTGTAATAGAAAGGGTATAAGAAGAAGACCCTCGACACAATCACAAGAGTGGATTAAGTTCTTGAGATTCTTCCCTTGCAAGGAGATGTGTTCTTTCAAAGATGTCAGTATGTTTAACTAAGAACACAAGAGAGAATAGAGAGATTAGAGAGAAAGAATGTAGAAAGAAAGAATAATGGCAAGGGGTGAGGAATACAAGAGCCAAGGTGGGGTATTTATAGGCCAAGACCTGTTGGGAAATATAGAAGTTCCTGCTGAAGAATTCTGCTGCCGGTTCCTGCGGATAGCCATAGTGGTTCCTGCTGATAGAAGTATTCCTGCGGATAAAGAGTTTCTGCGGATATAGAATATCCGTAGCTTTAGAATAGATAGACTTCGTTTATTTTAAGACAAGATATGTAGAATATCTTTTATAATTTTACTTTATATGTTTCTTGTAAGAAGGTTTAGGGTTTCTTGTAGTATAAAAGGAACCCTCGGCCAATGCATTAGGTACGAGTTTAGAAAACAATATTAGTGATTAATAAACGATCCATAGAGGATCAAAGTGTTCTTAGTAGTTTTTTATTCTTGTATTTGAATTCCGATATAGAATACAAGTTACAGAGATTTTCTTTTAGTGTGTTTGTGATTACTGATGAGTGTGTAAATACTCATCATTTTTGTCTTATATGAACTGCCAAAACATCCAAATATGCATCAAAATACTGAAAATATCCCAGGGTTGTGTTTTATATGTTTTAGATGCAAAATGTTTGAAAACAAATGAAAAACGAACAAAGTTTGCACAATTGGCAGTTTCAGTCCCTCAACTTTCAAAACTTGTCAAATCTAGTCCCTGAGCATTAATTTTGAAAGAAAAGTAAAACAAAGTCCTTAGAAAATCACAAGTTTTCATAATTAGTCCTTTGATGAAAAGTTTCAAAAGTTTACAAGTTTAGTCCCTGAACTTTGCAAAGTTGTCAAAAATAGCCCCTGGGATTAAAATCTTTTAGAAAATTACAATTATGGTCCTTGTATTATAAAACTTTGGCAAAAATGATCCTTTGGTAAAAGGTTTGGTGAAATTACATATTTGGTCCCTCAAGTTTCAAAGTTGGCAGAAATGGTCCTTGGAAATTCAAAAAAATGGAAAAGTCAACATAAGACCTTGTACTATTCATCATTTGGCAATATTCACCCTTGTGAATACTTTGGAAAAGATGCAAGATCAGTCCCTCAATTTTTAGCAAATTACAAGATTGGTCCTTGTTGTTTTCTAAGTACAAACCAAACGGACTCCTTTCTACAATAACCAAAAAAAAAATCCAAACACAAACCCATTTACAAACCAATCCACCCCAATAAACCCCTTGGCCCAATTTTCTTTCCAAAGCCCATAACCCCCAAGCCCTTTTCCCTTTGTTATAATATAACCCAATCCTAGACCCCCCAGTTTGACTTTGGTCAAACTCTCCTCCCCCCTCACCTTTGTTCCCTCCAACTTGCCTCTGCAAGCCATCACCTCACCACCCCACCATCCACATCACTTCCACCGCCCAAACCCACTACCCACCTAACAAAACAACTACAATAAATGCACCACCCACCCAATGGCAAATTTCACAGTGCAATTTGCCCAATTTCTTTTTGGCGCCAAAAACCATTTAAAGGCCAGGATCAAAACAAAGCAATCCAATGGCTCAGATTGAAGTGGGAAATGATCAATGGGACCCAAGGAACTCTGGAACTCACCTATAAAAGGAAGAAGAAGCAAGGAGAAGCGGGAGTAGTCATTTTTAGTTAAGAATTAGTATCGAATTAGTGTAATTGTTCTTTTTAGTTGTTAAAATCATTCCAAAAATCTTTGTAATCTGTCTCATTAATGTACTTTGATCTTTTCTTAATCAAAATTCCAAGAATTCAGTTTCAATTTAGTATTTGCAATTTTATTTGAACTTACTCTTTTATCTTTAATCATGTTCTAAATTTAGTTCACTGTTTCATAAGCTCATTTAGGATAGTAAGATATACAAGAAAAACATGAAAAATTCATAAACAAAACTCACCACAGGGTACCTTTGCATATGAGACATGGAAAGCTTTGGAAGTGGTCTAAATGGATTGGCCAGATGGACTGTACCTAGCTTATCTTTGATAGGCTAGGAGCTTGTTGAGCTTAAAGATACCCTGGTTAAGCCAGAGGTCAAGGTTTCTAGTTCTTACTTTTTAAATTTCAGTTTTTAAGAATTATTGGCATTATCTTTGATTGTTAGCTTTAGGTGTTTTATCTTGTTGATTTCTGCTTAATTGTGTTTAAGTTAATTAGTGTAAGTTTATCTGTCAGTGATTAGGATTAGAATCTCATTTTGCTTCTTTAATCTCATTTTCATAGATTTATAGGAGTGTTTGGTTCTAAGGTATTCTCTGAGTTCTAGCCAGTTTATGTTGTTGTTGTTGGTTCATGCAAGTCACCTTAGACCACTCTGAGTCATTTCAAGCATAAAAACCATAGGTCTTTTGAACAAAAGTCAAAAACTCACTTTAATCCTCTCAAATTGTTCACTGTGTAGATTTTTGGTTCCAAATCTTGCAAACCAGTTCATAAGTAGTTGTTGTCACTTAAATTAGGCTTATTGTAAGTTAAACAACATAATCAATAAGTAGAATTGATTCAAAGTTCACAAAAGTCAACTGTGTTGAAAATCTCAAAAGTCAAAATTCTCAGCATAAAAGTTTTTGAATAAACTTAGTGATTTTCCCTAGGGTTCAATATTAGATTTTAGGATTAGTGCTTTTTAGGTATTAATATTTCACTGGTCATCTTTGTTAAGGTATTTTTAGTTATTTTTATATCTCAGGGTAAACTGCTTATTTTGTGGCTTTTTCTTAGTACTTTTTCTAAAAACTGCCCTGTGCACAGTCTCACTACCCTTTTTCATAAGCTTCATTAGTGAGCTTTAGCCTGACTGATTTGGCTTTTTGAGAAGCTTAGCCACTAGTCTATAGGTTCCACTGCTTATTTTTCCTTTCCAAGCTCATTTCATAACGCTGCACTTAGCTTTTAATTTGTACCATTTTTCTGTCTATACTGCCTTGTCAGTGTAAACCTCCATTTTCACAAGCTCCTCATAAGCTCACCTGTGGACCCCACAGTGTGAGCTTTAGCTTTTTGAAAAGCCAATAAGCTCAGCTTATTGGATCAGCTTTTACTTTGGGCTTCCAATCACCCCTGTGGGCCCCACATACCCCTGCATTCTGTCCCATTTTGCTTTGGTCTGTTTGGTCTGTGATATTTTGGATTTGCTTATTTTGCTTATTGGATTATCCAGTGTGTTTTGTTGCATGATTTAGCTTCTTTTCAGTGTATTAAGCTCATTTTTTTTTCATAATTATACATAGTTCTCAGTCTATAGCTTATTTGTAGCTTTTTCTTATTTAAAAATCCAAAAAAGCAATCTGTCAAGAACAAAAGCTTGCACAGAGCTTATTTTTGAACTTAAGCAAAAGTGTTTTTACAAAAGTTGTTCATTTTTAGCAAATAATCAGTTTCCAAAAAGAAAATTTCAAAAATCGTCAATTTAAAATTAGTGATAGCTTCTATTTAAGCCATTTAGTTTATTGCTCAGCTTTTTCAAAAAGCAATTTTCATTTTTATAATTTTCATAAGTTCCTGGTCACTTGTAGTATTTATAATAATTTTCTTAGATTTTTATCTGTTAATTTAGTATTTATAATAATTAATAATAGTTAAATTAGTTTTAATTAAAAAACCAAAAAGAAAATCCATTTCTGTTTATTTTTAATATCTAGTACTTTTTTATAATTTTTCTAGGTTTTATTAATCATTTATAATTTTTAGAAAATATTTTCTTAATTATCACTGTTCATTTTCTAATTATCTTAATTAAATTAGTTTAAATAGTTTTTAATTAGTAATTAAGTAAATAATTAATAAATTAGGTAATAATAGTTCTTATAAACTTTTTATAATTTTTCAAGGTTCCTGTATTAGTTAATTAGTTTTATAAAATATTTCATAATTTTCTAAGTGATTTTTAGTATTAATAATAATTTAAAATAGTTTAATTAGTTTAATTAATATAATTAGTAATTAATTAATATTTAATTCAAAAAAAGACAAAAATATTTATTTTCAATTTTTACATTTGTTTTAAGTTATTTAAAAGGTTTAGAAATTAATTTTGCAATTTTCTAGTTTAAATTTGTAATCTTAGTTATTTTTAGTTTAACTTTAAATTAGTTTTTATTAACTTTTTAAATAGTTTTATTAAATAATTAATATTTAAATAATAAAATAATCAAAAAAATAATTTTCTTTTTAATTTAATTCTCTTTTCATTTTAAGTTTGTAAAAGTTGCATTTTTACCCCCTGTAGTTTATTTTTGCATATTTCCACTTTTTCTGTACGCATTTAGGTTTTTAGGATTATTTGTAATTCTGTATTTGTTAATACTGTTCCATTATCATTTCAAGCAATCAGTAGTGTAAAAATCAATCAAAATCTTTATCTGGTTACCATTCCTAATCACTCATTCCCAAAACGTTTCCAAAACACAATTTCAATCTCGCTGGGACTTAACGACCCGGGGATACACTGTGCTTACACCGGATCATAAATTGATCTCTCCTCTCTCATATTTGACTTGTTGACCACACCTGGTTAACTGGTTAGTTTGGGAGGAGTCAATTACATAAGCATTACTAACGATCTATATAGGCTTGAAGATCTATCAGGGTCTTAAGGTTTCAACAAGTGGTATCACAATCAAAACAATGCCAGGATCTCTTAAGTATATAAATGAATATATAAATTCTTTGCAAAGAGATGTTGTTCTTAGTTTATGTTGTTCTTAAATGGTATAACTTAAATATATCTCTTTTTATAAATAAATATATAAATGAGTAGTTTATGTCAACTTAAATGAGTAGTAAAAGCATTACAAGAACATGAACAAGCAGTAGCAGTAAAAGCAACAAGACCACAATGAGCAGATGAGCAATTAAGCTCAACAAGCTTTCACAAGCTTCAACAAACCAACAAACAACAATAATAATAACTACAAACAAAAACTAAAACATGAACAACAACAATGATCAAGAGGAACAACAAATCAAACAAATTCAGTTTACACTGAGTATGAATCAGCAAGCAGTCCACAAATAGGCCAAAAGATTGGTTCAATAAGCAGTCCAAATAAGCTTACTAGGGGAAACTAAAGGTTAATCTATGCAACCTACCTAGGGGGCTACTCAAAACAGCAAATATATCACAAATTGGCACAGAATTGAACAAGTTGTGGCCTAATGAAAACGGGTCAAAAACACTATGGCTGGGTACAGGGCAGATTGAGGGTTACTTTGTGATCAATTCCAACTAACCAAATTGATTTCAAAACAGGATTTTCTTTTTGATTTTGATAGACAAGAAACCAAAAATTGTAAAACAACAATTTTCATTCAATTCCACCCAATATTCAACCGTACAACTGATTTTGAAAGATGTCCCATTTCATCAGCTTGAACATTTTGACTTATGAAGTTTTTTGAAAACTTTGACTAATGTGAGTTTTGATTGGATCAAACTTACTGAGAATGATGTTATTGGCTAAATGAGGATTAAATTATGATAGCTAAACAACCTTTAAACCAAAATGAGGGGTTATGCACACTGATTATTTCATCAGTTATGCAAATTCCAACTTAAAGCTTAATTTTGACTTTTTGAATAAAAGTGACCAAGACTTTGGTTGATATTGACTGTATAACACTTAAGAACAATGAACCAAGTGAACTCTGGCTAAAATAACAACAATGACACAACTCAAAACCTTGTTCCAAACACCCCTTGCTTAGACTGTTTTCAAGATTTATCAAAGCAAATCACTAAATTACCCCATAATTACAAATAATCAACTTATATAATGCTATAACAGACTTAAATAATCAGAAAGCAACAATGATTAATAACAAATATCAACTAATACAAATTATGATCACCAAAGTATGATGTAAAACCTACTTAACATCCAAGCTTATGAGCGACTGATAACCAAGAGCCATATGAACACCTAAATGTCTCCCATGAGACTCTAAACCATGATCTCCATCCATATCTGAAACTGCTTATCTTCTTCTTTCTTCTATTTTTTTATTATTTTTTTTTGAATTTTCTTTGTAATTTTCTCTTTTTTTCTTTTTCTTTTCTGAATTTTGCTTTTCTTTTGATTCAAATGAGTTTAACAATGCTCAAATAACTTTCTGAGATTAAGTAGATAATGCTTAAAGAAAATAACAAGTAACATGGAAATTTGAATGAAAATTCGAATTTGCATAAACTCAGATAAAACTTTAATCAAACTTGAGAATTGAAATTACAAATGTAAAGTAAGTTGAAAACAGAAAACTACAAAGGAAAGGGATGCCTTCAATGGCTTACATAGAGGACCTATTTATACTAAAACTAAGTTAGGGCTACACTCCTTTGTTGTGCTTTCTTTGTGAGATAAAACAGCTGAAAATGCATCCTTGTGCTTTCTTGGTCTAATCCCAGTCGTTGGATTAAAGTAAAATTGATCCTAGCCTCAAATTGAGTTTTGGCGGGAAAAGGTTGTAAAGGATTTTGGATTGCCAGCTTGGAATTGGGTGTTAGGTATGGGTTTGTGGAGGAGGGTAAAGTGAGTGGGATATACTTTTGAGGTCTTGGGGTTGGGGGTGGAGTGTTGTAGAGGTTGGTCGGGGTGTGGTGATGGAAGTCTGCTGGTTATACGGGTAAGGGGGAAAGTGATAAAGGTGGGGGTTTGACCTGTTGACCTGAGTTATAATCAAGGGGGTTGGGTTGGATGTTGGGCTGGAAAAGATTGGGCCAAAGGTGGATTTATGGTGGGTTTATTAAAGAGGCTGTTTGGTTTAGTAGTAACACAAGCCCAAGGACCAAAGTGTATTTTCTGCATTCTCCAAGGATCAAAACTGCCATTATACCAAACTTCAACCAAGGACTATTTGTGACAAGTTATGAATTCCCAAGGTCATTGTGATCATTTTTCTTCAAAGTGTAATTCCCGGGGGGCATTTTTGCCAATTTGCAAACTTGAGGGACCAAACTTGTAATATTCTGAAAATGCAATCCAAGGATCAATCTTGTCATTTTATGATTGAGGAATTTTGTTCACTTTTCTTCATAGAATCTATCCAGGGACTATTTCTGACAATTCTTGATAGTTCAGGGACTAATTTTGACAATTCTGCATATTTTGCTTGTTTTTCGTCTGTTTTCAATCCTTTGTACCTGAAACACACAAAAACATACTCCAAGGATATTTGTGACATTATTTGCTCGTTTTTGGGTGTTCTTGGTCGTTTTTGACTCGTAAAACGGAGGAAAAGATATGTGCAAAAAGGCGCATATCAATCCATCTATATAAGGTGTAGTCTTGCATGTTTACTTGACACCATCACTTGCAAAAATAATAATAGCTCACCCTTTAACACACTTAAGAAAATGGAGTTGGATGATGAATATGTTGGATCATCATACCATTTTAATGATGGTAGAAGGATGATGACTAAAGAAGAAGAAGAAAGTATCAATTGGGATGATATCAATGGTTCAGAAATCCCAATTGTCAAAGACTTCGTCAAACTATGTTTAGTTGAAGACGATATTTGGGGCAAGATTGAAGGGGATCTTCTAAAACCTCTTGAGGACAACCATACCCGTAGGTGTGGATGATGTGACCGAGCGGAATGTTCTCTCCATTCGTGAGGAAATGAGAGAATTTCACAAATCCATCAACAATGACATGTTGGTGATGACCGCCATCCTTAAGGACATCTCTAGGGTGACTCTTCAAGAGAAGGAGGAGGAGTGAAGAGGAGAAAATTTGTTGTCTTAGTTACGCCCACTTAAGATCTTTCATAAGCTTGTTTGAATAATGTATTTTAGGATCATATATTAGTCTTCTTGTATGACCTACATGATGTTTGCTTCAATAAAGATGCTTATGAAGTTTATTGTGATATTATGTGATGTCTTGTTATGTTAATATTTATAGAACAAAATGCATGAATCCACAATTAAATAATTCATATATTCTTGTACCATTCTCAACAAATGGTTATTAGAGTCATATTGGACAAACATATAAATATATATGTGGACTAACCCATGTTGCAAGAATCCAAATGGTAATCTAACCCATTTTGGACTTTCACATGTGAGGTTTTCTTGGTTGTTGCATGTTGTTATGAAGCTAGGCCACCGCAAAGGTGAGGCTCTTGACCCATGGATCCCCGCCTTGAAACAAGGGGGAGCAACGATCTAGGGGGAGCTATATTCAAGGGGGATCACAGTCGGGTGCACATACAAGCTAGCTCTTTTATCCCACAGGCCCAAGTTCGAAACCTGGCTTGATTGGTAGTCCCGCCTTTTTGATTCGACAAAAGGGGGAGAAAGAAAGCAAGAGCGTAAAGACCTATTCAAGTTAAAGACAAATGCTTCACCAAATTGCAAGGCAAGCTCAAGCTACACCATAGGCGCGCTTTGTCTTCGCTACGTTTTGTAATTTTAATTGCGTTCGGATTTTATTTGTCATCATGAAAAAGGGGGAGATTGTTGAGGCAACATGATCAAGATCTCCAAAAGTTTTAATGATGACAAATAAACCCTCGAAACACATAAAATAACAAACGGTAGCCAAAATTCCCCGACTCACATATCTGTTCCTTGCGCGCTACCCATGCGTTCACGCGTGGGCGACACGCCAGGCTTCTGTGAATGTCGGGACGAATTTTAAAAGTCGGCTTTCCCCTTACCCGACAAATGTGGATCTTTCAATACAAGTATGAATATGTTATGTGCTTAATTGAGAACACTCAAAATGAGTTTTGGGATTAGAGAGATCCAACTTTTAAAGCACCCACTTACGGGAAAACGCCAACTCATGTTTTCTAACTCTCGCCTCTAGCCAAGGCTTTTCTAAACTTAGGGAGCTTATATAGTTCACGTAACATCAAGTGAAAGCATCCATATCTCGTGCTTACGTCTTCTCTAATCACGTAACGGGTTTACTCCCTTATTGGTCAAACTAAGTCCAAGGTCTCTTTGCGTAAACACATCCTTACCCACATGGGTTTTGCTTTACATCAAGGCAAAGCACTTGACTTGTTTGTATCAAGGTGTTAGTTGAGTACGTCGAGTCGTGGAAAGTCACGAGTTATGAAACTATGGATTCTCGACATTGTGTTACTTGGACTTATAAGTAACCTATGATTTTCTCAACTCATAATCTTAATTGTCTAAATCTTTTCTTCTTAATGACAATTAGATTATTTATTAATCTTTCTTAATTCTTTTTTAATCTCATTTTTACAAAAGTCAAACCATCAAATCTCCCACAATCCTTCCAAAAAATACCTTTCCAACAACCTCTTACAATATTCCCTTACACCTTACACAAAGTGTACTCTTGTCTCCACACAAACTCCCACACAATATTCCCTCTTACAATATTCCCTTCACTTTACCAACTTCCCATATACTTTCTTATACACACATACATACACTTCCCTATACACATATACACTCTTTTCTACATACTCACATACACACACCTTTATTTTCAAAATACACACACTTCACCCACATTTCTTCACACACACAAGGCTCCTCATTCAATCATACCTTACACATCACATCTTATACAACCCATATCTTACACTCCCAATCAAGGTTGCAAAAATCGTGAATCGGTAGTCGGGCGGTCGACCTCCTTGTAGCTTGTAATCGGTTTAGGCGGGATTAATCGGTGATTAATCGGATTGGAATTTTTGATAAGTTTTCTGTATTTTCGGCAAGTTTTAGGTATTTCCGGTAAATTTTAGGTATTACTCGCAAGATTTTTCTTAAAAAAACATCTTGAAATAGATATAAACAACAAGTATAACTTATTAAACAGTTTTACGGTGAGTTTTGGGTATTTCTAGCAAGGTTTGAAGGTTTCGGGCAAGCTTGACCATCGTTGACCGTCATTAACTGTTGTTGACCACGGTTGATCGAGTTGTTTGATCGATTTACACAAATCGGAAAGGTTGGTGGCCTTGTAGCACCTAATCGGCGATTAATCGGCCTTGTACGCCTTGTTTTGCAACATTGCTCCCAATACTTCTACATTCAAAATACACACACTACTCACAACCATTTCACCTTCTACACACACAAGGCTCCCCATCGCATCCTTTCTTACATATTCCCTTACACACACACAATCCAACCCTTATATTCCTTACACCCTTTAACATCCTAACCTTTTCACCAACATCCACACTTTCTCTCCAAGAAAGGAATATTCCTTTGGATAATCTTTCTCAACCCAACCATGGTTCACTTCTAACCCAACCATGGTTAGTTCTCTACACTTAACCTTGGTTAACTCTTAACCACACCAAGGATGGAATATTCCCTTGGATATACTCTTCTAACCTAACCATGGTTTATTCTCTACACACTCTTCTAACTTAAGCATGGTTACTTCTTAACCCAACCTCTCTCACTCTTCCCTAGTAAGGAATATTCCATGGCATATTTTTTCTCTCTTTTCTGTGCCATGTGAGGAATACCCATTCTACCCCTCTACTCAATTATCTCTTCTTTCTTTCTATATTTGATAATTGATTTTCTAATAAACACTTCACAAAACATTTTCCTAATTGGCTATTTGAGTTGGTAAACCTTAGAATGATCAATGTAAAGGTATTTCTGAAGTACAATTAGGGTTTTAGCAAGGTTATGTATTTAAAAGACCAACACCCAAGTTTTGGGAAAAATGTTACAGAGGTTCTGGCGCGTCACCCACGTGTTGATGCGTGGGCAACGCGCTGGCCTCGGTAAATTTTTCCCAAGTTGGGTCTTGTTGAAACCTTAAGACCTTGATAGATCTTCGAGCCTATATAGATCGTTAGCAATGCTTATGTAATCACAAACACACTAAAAGAAAATCTCTGTAACTTGTATTCTATAACGGAATTCAAATACAAGAATAACAAACTACTAAGAACACTTTGATCCTCTATGGATCGTTTATTAATCACTAATATTGTTTTCTAAACTAGTACCTAATGCATTGGCTGAGGGTTCCTTTTATACTACAAGAAACCCTAAACCTTCTTACAAGAAACATATAATGTAAAATTATAAAAGATATTCTACATATCTTGTCTTAAAATAAACGAAGTCTATCTATTCTAAAGCTACGGATATTCTATATCCGCAGAAACTCTTTATACTTCAATCAGCAGGAACCACTATGGCTATCCGCAGGAACTGGCAGCAGTATTCTTCAGCAGGAACTTCTATATTTCCCAACAATCATCCCCTAATCTTGAATTTGACATGGTTAAGTTCAAGATTCTTGATAGATCTTTAGCTTCCATAATGTGAGGATTGGAACTCTAACATATTCAGCAAAATATAGTAACCAGCAGCAACCAAACTATATATCAGCAGCAACTAGTAACCCTCTCTGAAGAGCAAGATTCCACAGCAACTCCTATCCTTGAGCAACAACAAAATCAGCAGCAACATGAATAGATTTGATAAGCCTTTACCAAGTAGCTATTCACTCTTGGGCTAGCTAGTTCTTTGGTGGAATCATGACATCACCCTGGTGAACTAAGAACTAGTCCAACAATTAGAATATGAATCATAGGTGTGTTGAAGTACCCTAATGATTTTTGGCAAATCATCACAGCCATAAACGGATTTGACTTGTCTTTACCTGTAGTCGTTTGCTCAGGACTAGCCAATTCTTTGGTTGATTAAATCACCTTGGTGAATTGATGACCAACTATGGTTTTCCACTGCCTTTACCACACGCCATATACATGTGGGCTAGTCAATTCTTTGGATTTCCAAAGGATAAGATCCATGGTGAATTGATAACCATTTTCCACTCTCAGCAATGAAGCATGGGTGAGGGAAGTACCCTATGGTTTTGAGCAAACCAATACAGCTATCAACAGATTTGATGTGTCTTTACCACAGCTGTACCCTGTGGACTAGCCAACTCTTTGATGGAACAGTCAACATCATGGTGAGTTGATAACCATAGAACCAACATATGTACCTGTATACAACAAAGAGCTGCAAAACTACAAAGAAAAGTTAGTTTTTTTTTATAAACTAGAAGAAAGTAAGAAAGAAAAATAAAATAGTACCAACATCAAGCAGCTCTGTATGTCCGAATTTTAGACTTAATCAACCTAATCACTTGTTCAGCAAAAGTCTTATCATTGCCAATTGGATTAGGAGGAATTGTCAACTTTTGCCTAAGCATCTTCTCCATTAGCTTCCCAGACAAAGATAATCCATATCCAAAAACATATGGAGAGTGAGACCAGATGTTGTCTGTACCACATGCACATAAGGAAAAAGATAAAACTTCCAACTAGCCACTTTCCATCTATTATTATTCTTCCAAACAGGAAAACCAGCACCAGCTGGAGACTGAGAATCAAAGAGAACCTGAAGATCACCCAATAAATAAAGACCAGCACCTATAGCAGTATGAGTGGAATAGTACTCAGTTACCAAACGATAAAGGGTTTAGAGATCCGCTCTATCCACACGGTGCAAAATTTCTTGTAAAAAGGTAAAACTCATTGTTGACTGGTCCATCATTCGGATTGTATTAACCTGACCATCAGTAACCTCCCAGTGGACTAAAACATTGACATAGCCTTCTGGAAATTCCTCAACAGAGCCGTCCTCAATGAAGGAGCTATCCTCAGCTTCCAAGTCAACATTCCCAGAGTAACCTCTCCTTGAAGACATACGTTTCATCCTTCTCCCAGGAGTATAGATGGCAGTACTAGGAGGAGAATGAGGCTCATCTGCAGTGGACTCAGTTGCATCAGCAGCAGGAGAAGAAGAAGATGGAACAGCAGCATTATCCACAATGGATGGAATGTCAGTAGATGCAACAACAGCAGGAATGGATGTGAGCTCTGGAGCAGCATCTATAACAATATGAGAGGAACCATCAGTAGAAATGGGTTATGTCTCATCAGTAGGAAGTGTCTGACCTGCATCAGAAGAATCAGGGTGGGACACTTCAAGAGGAATATATCCTTGAGTGGCTGGTTGTTGAACCTCAGAAGATTCAGAAGGAATAATATCAGCAGATTCAGGAGTGAATCCACCAAGTGTATCTGCTGGGTGTATATCAGCAGAATCTGCTACAGGCAGTGAAGCAGCAGGAACATCATGCTCAGCAGAAACAATTGTAGAGGCATCAGCAGTATCAGCAGACTTCAACCTTTTCGTTTCAGGAGCATCCAAAGCATCTCCATGTCTCTTCAACGGCTGATTAGCTTGAATCCCAGACCTTCGAAGGGATGTAAGAATCTTATTATATTCCTCCACTAATTAAGGTTGTTTGAAAGCCCATACTTGCTTCTTGGTCATGTCAGAACCATAGATAGCAGAACTTTGATTCTTAACAAAATGCCTCATATAATCTGTCGTCTGAGCCTGTGTCATAGGCTTTTCTCTCTGTGCTTTTGCCTTTTTCTCTGCCTCAGCCCTCCGTCTTTGTTTGCCTAATTCCACCATCTTCTGAACATAATCTTCCCCATCAATATCATCACCTAAGATTTTCTGAGCTAGCTGCTGATTAGAAGCAACCTGTGATGCAAGTGTACCCCAAGTATCAGGAGTAAATTGTTTAGAGAGCTCATCCAATTCTCTTTGTCTCTCAGCAGTCAAAGGAGTTGGTTCTGGAAGACCATGCCTATCCAAGTCCTCTTGGATATTCCTTGCCATCAGCTCAGATTGCCTCAACTCTTCTTGCCTCTTAGCTTCATTAGCCAGTTCTGCAGCTGCCAAATCAGCAGCCACTTGTTCACTTAGCCTTTCCAGCTCAAGTTCCTGCTTTGACTTTTCCCTTGATGGAAGATCTGGTTCAATCATAACAGATTTCCCTTTGTCCATAAAAGCAGGAGCAGGAGCAGCAGAAACAACTGGAGGAACTTCAACAGCAGGAATAGTGACAGGAGGAACAGTAGAAGCTACATCAGTAGAAACCCTGGTAGTAGGTGACTCAGTAGAATGCCTAACATCTAAGTCAGCAGATTCTAGGTTATCAGTAGGAATGACTTTGGAAGAATCAGCAGGAAAAGCAGCAGAAGGTTGAACATCACCATCAGTAGCAACGACAAACTCCTGTCCAGCAACAAAAATTATGGAAATACCTTCTGAATGGACATCAGCAGTAACACCAATATCAGAAGCAATATTCATGGAAGCACCTTCATCAGCAGAAACATGTTGAATCACTAGATATGCATCTTGAACAGGTTTAGCAAGGGGCACCTCTGAACCTTTGTTTTGAGATTGCCTTGTCTTCCTCCTCTGAACCAAGATAGGTGCCTTAGTAGCAGCAGTAGGCTTAGGAGAAGGTGTTTGTTGGGCCAAAGATGCTTCTGCTAAAACATGAAGAGAATCCAATTGCATATTCTCTTGCTCCTCATCCTCTTAATCAATAACAAGCTTCCTTTTCTTTTTCTGAACCAGTTGAGCTTCCAAATGCTTAATTCTATCATGAAGATTATGATGGGCGTGGGATTGTGACCACGCAACAGGTTTCACCTCTCAAGGGATCCTGAGAAGCTTGCAATCCCACCAGGCAATGTACCTGGTCGGTGTAGTATAGTGTAGTGGTAAGTACGGGGGATTGATCGTTCTCTCACAGGGAATAGTGTTCGTTAGGATAGAAAAACTACTCTAAAAGGTCTAAAGGTGAAGGAAGATTATTTTTGTATTTTTATATTTTTATGAAAGCAAGTTAAATCTCGGGTTTTGGAGGAGTGGGCGGAATTAGTTTCTAGTCAACTAACCCAAAAACTACTATTGCAATAAAAATAAAATAACTAAACTATTGTGGTTGTGAAAACTTATAT
>LBNU01033046.1:109900-124053 GCA_014162995.1 Artemisia annua
TTGGGAAGAAGTAGACTTTGTAGAGGGCGACCTTGTTTGCGCTCATTCCGTATGTTGGCTCAGTGCTGGGTTGTTTGTTCTGCAGGGTGTCCCTCTCAGCCTCCTAAGTGAACCACGTTATGAACTCTCCTGGTCCCGCATTTCCTTTAGGCTTTTGGCTGTCATGTGACCATTCTGACCCCTACGTGTCTCGGCCTTTGATGGATGTGGGGTCTTTGTGGGTTCTCCCCCCCGTCAGCTCTAGGTAGGCTTTAGGGTTTTTCTACTCTCAGGTTGGGGGAACTCCTTCACCTGGGCACCTCGCGGCTCTGTCCGCGGTCGGTCTGCTGGTATTTTGCCTGATTTTGCTGCTTCTTTTGGGTCACTCGCTTGTCTCCTTGGCGGTCCACGCGTTCCCCCACTCGACTCGGCCATGGATGCTGATTCTTGCTCTGAGGTTGGGGCCGCACTCACTCGTTGTTGCCTTTCTTTTCCTCTCCATCCTGTTTCCGGTACCCCTTGTCACCTCTTCTATGTGGCTGGTGACGATTCCCGTTTCATGCGGGCTTCCGCTCGACTATCCGCCGGACTGCCGCCCGGGCTGCTGCTCGCGCTTGGTTTTGAGTTTGCAGTCTGCCATCCTTGGAACTCTGCTCATGGGGCCCGCCGACCTTTGTCTGCTGGTAGTAGTCCTTTTTTGCTGTCGTGTCTGGTGTTCCTGCTGTTCGACTTCTGCTGATGGTGTTCTGCTGCCCATCCCCTTTCTCCATGGCTATTACCTCCCTACTGTCCTCCCGTTTTGCCACGATCCTTTGGTCGCTTTTTCATCCTCCAAGTGTCTTGGTCTCTCACGCTCCTGGCTTTTCCGTTCCTGCTTCTCATGTGCTGTTTTGCCCCACGTGATCATCTTCCCCCCTGTTGCCGTTCATGCTCCTACTCGCGCTCCCTACCTCCTCCTCCGCTCTCTTGGCGTCCAACCTGCCAGTTACGATCCGGCGTCGAGTCCCGGCCCACCGGTTTTGGAGCTTGCTTTTGTTCCTTCTGTCTCGGTCACCCGCGCTCGTCCCTCATTGTCTGTTTGCTTGTTTCTTCCTCCACGTGCCCCGTGTCGCCCCGGCCTTTCCCTTGCTCGTGGTGTCTAACTGCCGGGAGATGCCCTTTCGCCTCGACAGTTGATCTTGTACCTCTCCTGTGGGGAGTTCCTTGGGGCACTGGCTCTTGCGCTCGGGCTGCGTTGTGGTCCATCCGGCTCGCTTCAGTAGCCTCCGGTTTTCGACGGCCGAGGGGCTTGCTTATGATGATGTTTGCGCAAGTGGCGGGTTGAGGTTATGTCTTCTTTGGCTTTGCCTTCTCTGGGTTTTTGTCCTATCACCTGGGCTGTGAGGGTGCTTTTATTTCCCTGGCGCGCATTGCGGTCATCTGTTACTCCCCACGGTTTTGCGCCGCGCCTCCTCTCTAGTGTTTCCCGTCGTAACGCTCTTCCTGTCCTTCTCGCAGGGCTTGGTATGCTGGCTATCTTGCTTCCTGGTGCGCTGGTTCCAGCCGCGGTGTCTTGTAGCGCCCTCTTTCTCACGGCATTGGGTCTCCTGCTTGTTCGTCTATCGGGGTTGGCTCATCCTCTTTTGGTTCCCCCTAGGCCGCTTCGTGGCGGGGTTTGAGGCTTTGCTGCGGGTGACTTTTAGTGGTGCTATGGGCCGCCTCCCTTCTTTTGGGTCTCCGTTCGGCCCAGCTGCTGGTCTTTTTATCGGCGCCGTCTTGAGGCCTCTTCAGCCTTTGTCACCATGGCGCCTGTCCGCCTGCCTCTTCTGCCCCCCCCTCTCGTCTTGCTCCGTCTGCTTCATGTTTTCTCTCGGTCTCTGGGTTTTGGTTCGCTTCTGTACTTTGCCGTTTCAGGTCGCTCTTACCATTTGCAGTCCGTGGGCTTGTTCTGCTCGCTCCCCATTGCCTTTCTCACGTCACTGCGTGACGACCCTCTTTTCGTCTTACCCGGCCCTAACATTCTCTCCCCCCCAAACCCCGGGGGCCGGGGGCCGAGCGCGGCTTTTGGTTTGGCCTTTTCGTCTTCCCGCTTTCTTCACTGCCTTGCGGTGAGAGTCCTGGTGGTGACTTGTGTCTCGGCCGCTGCCTGCCCTGTCTCTCTGCCCCTTACCACGGCTGTCCCCACCTCATCAGTGCCCCACTCGCCGCTGTATCCGCTGACCTGTGCGGCCGATTGGTTCCCTGTTATTCTTCGCTTTGGGCGTTTCATCGGTGTCGTTTCCGGTTCTCCTCTCCAACTCATCCCAGTTCTGCCGTCTGTCGCTTCACCTCCTTGTTTGGCTGCTCACCCTCCCGTCCGGCTTTTGCTGCTTGTGCCACACGAACCGTTAAGTTCTCCTCGCTCATCTGAACTTCCCCCTTCCTCCATCCTCCTCCGCCTGGCCTCCGCTTCCTTGTGGCACGCTGTTGTCATGCCCTCTCAACTGACCAAGCTGCTGCTTCTTGCCTTCTTCTTGTTCCGGTGTCTTCTGCATCGCCTCTTCTACACTAATGCTTCGCAGGATGGGCCCTGCGGCCTCCGCTCTTGGTGCTGTGCCGTCCTCAGCGCTTTTTCAATCTTTCTGAACCCCCTTCGTTACGGCTGCTCTGGGTTTCAACCTTTGGGTTGAGTCCTCTCCCTCCTCTTCACTCTCCCTCCCTCTGCACAGCACGCCTTCCATCCGCTTGTCGCACAACCCCTCATCCGATGCCCGGCCCTTCTCTCAACCTCCACCCTTGCACTGGTGGCCCTTCTCCTCACCATCCCTTCTTCTGTTCACCTTGCCCGCTTATCTGCTTACTTTTTGCCCCCTCCTGGCCTCTTTTCTTCTTCAACGTCCTTTTTGTCACCTTGGCCCTTCCTCCCCCCGGTCGAGGATCCGGATCCTACTTCTTGTTCTTCAATTGTTGTTCTTCTTGCCTCGCTTCTACCCGCTCCGCATTGTCGTGGCTGTGCTCCGCACTGGGTTGGTTCCCTTGGGATCGCACGGCAACCGCATCTTGTTGATCTGTGTGCTTGGTCATCTTTGTTGACTCCTGCCGTCCGTCCCACGCTAATTTCCACCCTGTGTCTTTTGCTGTACCTCCTGTTTGCCTGTTTGCATTGGGGCTCTCCCAGTTCTTTTCTTGGGCTGTCATAGTGTGGTCCCTTAGTCGGATGGGCTGATTCCCCTTGGGTTGACGCTTATTCCGTGTGGGGGCCATCCTCATCCTCGGCCGCGGACTGCAATGCCCTTCGTTGTTGTCTGTTCCCGTCCTGGAGATGCCTCGACCCACCTGGATGCTTCCCCTTTGGGCTGGTCGTCGGGTGGGTCATGGCGCAGTCCCAGCTGATGTTCGCGCCCGCATCAGGACATTCGACAATCAGCGGCCACCCGTTTCGCCTTCCGCCACTGACGGAATCTACGCAGCTTCCTGTTTCTGCGGGCTCCATGGGCAGCTTGTTCCGCGTGGTTCACGTCATCTTTGCCCCTCCACACGCTTCCGCGCCGCTTCCTTGATGCCTGTTCTTGCTGGTGCCGTCTCGCTCCTGCCTCTGCCTCCTGGAATCTTCGCCTCCTCGAGCCTCGTTACCATGGGTACCTGCCCCCTGCGTCCGGGCACAGCGGCCACCTCTCGTTGCTTCCTCCTCCGCGTCAGCGTCCGGCCTGCCTCGGTTTTGCCTTGTTAGTGGGCGGATCTTGTGTCCTGCGCTTGGTTCGCACTCACTCTCGTTAGCCCCTATCCGGTCCCTAGTCTCGGTCCCCTCCCCGGCCTGACCTGCCCTGCCCATCGGCTTTCTTGCTCGGTGGGCCTCCCGGTTCCGCGTTTCGCTCCTCCTTTTCGCTTCCGCTTCTACCCTCTCGCCTTCCTCTGGCTTCCTCCCCCTCCTCCCGTCATTCCGCTTTCTCCTGCCCATTTTCGCGTAGGTTGACTGCTCGTGTTCCGCCTGGTCCGCCGCCATCCCCCGGCTCCCGTGTGAATGCTGGACAACTTTTCCAGTGCGGGTTCCTCAGGTGTATTCCTATGCGGTCTTAGTCTGGCACCTGTTCGCCCTCCCCGCCGTGTTACTGCTTCGTCCCGCCTCGTGGGTCCTTTGCGTCTGCCGCTCTTCTTGCTGCATCTCTCCGGTTCTCTTCTTTTCTGCTCGCACACCCCTTTTGTTGTGGGGTTCTTTGAAGTGCTTCGTCACCTTTTTCTCCCTTCGCCCAGTTATCTTCTGGCTTTTTCACCTCTGTCCCCTTCTCCTCCTCCCTGATTTCCTTTTTGTTTCGGCTGGATTTTCCCGGGTCATGCTTCTTTTCGGTTGGCACCGTTTCATCTTTCGTTCTCCCCCGATCCCCCCACGCTGTATCCGTCATACAGTGATTCTCGTGGAGTCTTGTGCTCCTCCTTCTCCTTTGCGTTGGACCCCAGGCTGCCTGATGCCGCCCCCACTGGCGGGTTTGTGCTCGTGCTCTCTCTTCCATGGCTTTGTCGGCGGGCTTTGGTGTTGCTTTGCTTTGTTGCAGGCCCCCCTTTGTGTTGATTGGTGACGATTTGGCCGGCCGCCATCACTTGCTCCTCCGGTTGCCTCTTCCAGTTGCCTGTGTCTCCCTTGTGCCTTTTGGCCTCTGCCGGCCGCCTCGTTGTCTCTTCTGGAGGCTTCACCTTTTCCGCGCACCGACCTTCTCTCCGCCCGGGTCCTTTGCTCTCTCTCCCCCCGAGGCCGGCGGCGGCGGCCTCCGTCCTCTTTTCTGGGCTGCTGCTTGTGCTCTTCCTCACGAATTTTCGGTTGCGGAGCTGCAGCCTCTTCTGCTGCGCGTTCCCGCAGTCCCCATTTCTCCCCTTCCGCTGATGGATGTCCCTGTCGGTGCTCGTCATTGCTGGGGACACTTCTTCACACCACTCTTCCCCCTGACCACTTGTGTTGGCCTGCACCGGCCGGCCCCCCGCCTCCCCCTCCCCGCATTCCCTTGAAGCCTCTCCGCCCTCTTCGTTGCTGCATCTGGCTCTCTTTGGTCCCCTCCACCTTCGCCGTCTTGTCCCCGTCTTCTCCCTGCTCCTCCCTGCTGAATCTATCCGGTTTTGTTGGGTCTTCTTGTTTGCGAGTCCCGCTGCCCCTTTTCCCACTCTAAACCCAGCTTCTTACCCTTGTTGCAACCCCGGGCTACACCCCAGCCGGTTTAAGATGCTTCGGTCTGCTCTGTGCCCGAAGTTTCACTGCCTTATTAAAAATCGCACTAGTGTGGTCTAAAGGGGATAAAAAGGGACTATAGCACTTCAAAAGAAGAGGTCTAGTGATGGACACCCTGTTCAGAACATAACAAGCAGTGCTTACTGCTTCAGTCCAGAACATAGTGGGTAATTTAGAGTCTGCAAGCATAGTTCTTGCTGCCTCTATCAAGGTTCTATTCTTTCTCTCAGCAAACCCATTTTGTTGTGGGGTTCTTTGAGTGCTATAGTCCCTTTTTATCCCCTTAGACCCACACAGTTCTATTAATAAGGCATTTTTAAACTCTGTCACATTATCATACCTAATGCATTTAACCTTTTTGTTTAGCTGGTTTTCAACAAGGGTAATGAATTCTTTTAGAGTTGGAAAAGTTTCATCTTTAGTTCTCAAAAAGAATACCCAACAAAACCTGATATAGTCATCAGTGATTATCAGTGAGAAGTACTTGTGATCAATACTTCTAATTTGAGTTGGACCAAAGAGATCCATATGCAGCAACTGAAGAGGTTCTGTGATAGTGCTCATATCTTTAATGGCTTTGTAGGAGGCTTTGTGTTGCTTTCCTTTGTTGCAGGCAACACAATTGTGTTCATTGGTGAAGATTTTGGAAGGAAGCCCATCAATTAGATCACCTACAGGTTGGACATCATTCCAGTTGAATGTGTATAAATTGTGACTTCTTGGAACTCTCAGCAGAATAGTTGTATCTTCTGGAAGCTTAAAATCTTTAGAGAGCACAAGACATTCATCCTCAGAAAAGAGTACTTTGTTCTTTGTGTCACAAATTTGTGAGACTGAGAACAAATTGAAGTTATGCAGTTCCTTCACAAAGTACACATTCTGAAAGTCCAACTTAGATGTTCTGATGGTTCCTTTCCCAGTGATTCTACCTTCTCCTCCACCAAAAGTCACAGAGCCTCCTTGATTGATGGGTACAAAATTATGCAGCAATTCTTGGTTCCCTGACATGCTTCTGGAACATCCACTATCCACTTTGCCTACTGCTTTACTTTTAAGACGGTGAACCTACAACAACAACATAAATGATACAAAAATTAGTACACAGTGGAGACTCAAGTCATTACTGACTTGAGCCTGCCTTGTGGATCATAGGATTTATGCCATGTAGATATATAAGATCCACCATTGTTCTTGGTCACTTTTTCAAAATTAGGTCTCATATGCTTCCAAGAACAACCTGCTGAGGACTTAACAGCAGTATCCCAATATCCCTGTCCCAAATACATTGAGTCATGAAACCCAGGCCAATAACCATTTTGAAAATAAGTACTAGTTGGTCACACCAATGGTCTAGCAACGGATCTTCTCCAAACAGATGGAGAGGTTCTATCAGCAGAAACATGCTTGTCAGCAGAACCTGACTTATCAGCAGAAATGTGTTTGCTGATTTTATGGGTTGCTTGTGGAACATATGAAGGTATAGCAGTAACATTTTTCCACATTGGTCTAGGGCTCTTTTGGTTAGCACAAACACCCATTCTATGCTCATGAAAAGTACAATCCTTAATCAAATGAAACTTACTACCACAAACAAAACATTTCTTCTTTTTAGAAGATTTATTCAAAGTAGAAGTTGTTCCATTACATGCAAAAGTATTTAAACCACAAACATTAACAGAATTGTTTTTCATAGAATTAAAAACATTGTTTTGCAGAGAATTAAATGACAAGTCTTCAAGTGAAGCTGTCTCTGAATTGGGTGGTGTCTTGGGAAGGTCAGACNCTTTACATAAATCTTCTAAACATTTCTTCTTTTTAGAAGATTTATTCAAAGTAGAAGTTGTTCCATTACATGCAAAAGTATTTAAACCACAAACATTAACAGAATTGTTTTTCATAGAATTAAAAACATTGTTTTGCAGAGAATTAAATGACAAGTCTTCAAGTGAAGCTGTCTCTGAATTGGGTGGTGTCTTGGGAAGGTCAGACTTTTCACTTGAATCACAGCTGGTGTAAGTGGTAGACCCTTTATCTAAGGACTTGTCACTGTCAGAACAAGAGACAAAGTCATTAGTGTTACAATCAGGGTCTGGCAAGTCACTTGACTTTTTGCCATAGAGATGTTGTGATCCATCAAAGTCTGTAGTCTTGGTGGTGGGCATATGGTCTCCTCTAATAGGTCCAGGGACAGCATGCAATTCTCCTTCTTTTACATAATTTGCTAATCCTGCTGATTTAGATTTAGACCTATCATTTATTGCTTCTACACCAACATATTTCTGAAAACCTAAACCTATTTCAGATCTAACAGATTGACTACCATAGAGCAGTTTGGCTAGCTTATCACCTAAAATTAACCATTGTTTATGCCTAGTCACTTCACTATCTAGCTTCTCTTGTAATTCTAGTTTTTCTAAATCTACTTTAGCTTTTTCTTTCTCAGAATATTTTAACTCATTTGTAGCACTTGCTAAATCTCTTTCTAACACCCTTATCTTTTCTTCATAAGCAAGCTGATTCTTTTGAAACCAAATTTTCTGTTGTTCTATGGTTTTTAAAGCATTTTTGTGAGATTGAAGCTCTACATAACATGCATTGTATTTAGGTTTCAATTCATCATAAGACTCCTTAAGTGCATTATATTTTTCATCACAACCAAAGACACAGTTATGTACCTGAGAAATGCCCATAAAGGCAAACTGATCATGCTCATCCTCTGTGTCACACCAAGCCAGCATTCCACTCTGCTCATTACCAGTTCTCTTGTCATCATCACTTTCAGGCTCATGTACCTTCCAGTTCACATGCTCATCCATAGAGATCATGGCTTTAGCATCTCCAGCTTCAACTTGTTTTTGCTGATTGGCAGAGTACCTGACATCATCATCAGTCTTCCTACCCTTGCACTCTCTTGCAAAGTGACCCATCTGACCACAAGTATAGCACTTGACTTTTCTTCTATCAAACCTAGCTGGATCTCTTCCCCTGAAGTTGAACTTCCTCCCAGCCTTTTTCTCAAACCTCTTGACATTTACTGAGAGCATGGCCATCTGCCACTTCAAGTTCATCTCCTCCAAATCCAGCGGGTCCACTTGATCGAAATCCTAATAGGCCAGTTGCTGCTGATCTTCATACTCAGCAACAAAAGAATGAAGTACCTCTTCTATCACTTCACTAGACTGTGAATGAGATTTTGGTCTAGAAGTGATGTAAGAGGATGATGCTGATGAAGATGGGCTCGCAGCATGAGTCAACTTATTGGAGGTTGTGCTCACAAAAGCTGAATAAGTGGGAGTGGATGAACGGGTATGAGTTTTAACATCAGGCTCAAGTGTTTTGAGCTTGTTGTAGAGATCATCAAAAGTGAGATTATCCTACCCACCTTTAGCTTTTAGGGCAACACTTACTTGCAACCAGGATGGAGGTAAAGATCGTAAGAACTTGGCATTGCAGTCCTCATTGTCTGGCTTGGCCTTCATCTGGTGTAATTGACTTAAAATTCTTTGAAATCTGTCATACCCCTTGTGTACTCCTTCTTCTTCTGAGATTTGGAATTCATGAAACTGCTGTTTGAGCATGGATTTCTTCATTCTCTTCGACTCTTTGTTACCACCAAACCTAGCTTTGATGGCCTGCCAGATATCCTTTGCATCGTCCATGTAGTGAAAATCACCCATGTGATCATCTGGTATAGCCTGAAGAAGAATAGTTCTGGCTTTGTTCTCCCTCTGAACAGCTAAAATCTCTTCAGCAGAAGTAGGAGCAAGGAAGGTAAGATTACCATCAGGATCTCTGGTGGTCTTTCTTAACTTATTACCATTAAGAATAACATTCCAAAGGTGAAAATCATAATTAGTGATCCAGTTTTGCATCTTCATTGCCCACAAATCATATTCCTCCTTCTTGAGATAGGGAAATTTTGCATTGCTGTTGGTGAGGTTGAGTTGATGTAAGGTTGTAGAGTTGAGTGGTTGAGTGACTTCAGAGTCATCCGATGATCCTGGCATTGTTTTGATTGTGAAGATTGCAAAGAGATGTTGTTCTTAGTATTACAGAGACTCTCCCGAGGTTAATAAAAGAAATCAACCACACAAAAATTTATATATTCATTTATATATTTAAGTTGACACAAGTGGTATCATAAACTACTCATTTAAGGTTTCATTTAAGTTATAGTAGTATTACACAAACTACTCATTTAAGTTGACATATAACCAACCTAGAAGGCTACATAACTAATAAGTTGTACCGAATATGCTACTTTTTTAAAAACGAATTAGTGAATCGTCAATTCGTCATAGGATCATGACGGGTCCACAGTACTACAATTTTCCGAAATCAACCACACAAAATACTTTTTAGATGCCATCGAATTAGATTAGTAACATGGAAAACAAACCATAAGAAGCAAAAGTTTCTTCTCTACCAACTTTTATGTGTATTTCATGAAAGGGTCCTTTTATATCATTCCTATGGGTATGTGTAGATATAGATAACAGGTCAAAATAGTTATAATTAATGACAAGCAATGAACCAAAAGACGATCAAATTTTGGGTCAAACAGGTTCGGGTCAAAAAAGGTTCGGGTCAGACTGGCAACTTTGAAAATCAAATTGCCCATGTTACCAACCTATTCCAATAAAAGAAAAACATAGAAAAGACCAAGGATCTTGCAATGAAAAAGGTTGTTTGATGTATGGGGAGCAAGGAAATAAAGGCAAGGTATGTACAACTGAATTTATCATCCCTCATGTAGTTTCATCTTCCTCTAAACATCCAACCTCATTGTACAAAACACTACAACGTTCTGATACTACACAAATTTTTTTTTTATTCCCTGAACTCGTGATCAGATCTAAGTTCACAAATGATCAGAAATTATTTGAACACCTCGAGACTATCTATTAGAATTACCTTCATTAAAGCAACATACATTTGAGCTCAACCAAAATATACATATGAATCATATAACATACATTAACAAATACTCCACACAGCTAAAAAAAATCAAAAAATGAAACTTGAGCAGTAGTAATTTGTGCCCTAACTAACAGGGTATGTGGGACTGTTATTTTTTCTGCTTTTCTACTTACCTTTTGAGTTTATACCATCCGAACAGCTTCTTATTCTTAAGCAGATAAGCAGGTAAGGAACTGCTTATTTCGCTATAGTTGTTGTATTTAAGACCTTTTATGAATGGATCTGATTCAAAAATTTTAACAAACAATCATTTCTTCCAGCAATATTGCCATTTATACAAAATAAGCAAATCCAAACACTATTTCCAGAAGCACTTTTAAGCGGCTTACAAGTACTTATTTTTAAGCATAAGCAGTACCAAACATCCTCTAACTAACTAGTAATCAGCTACTGATCAAACAGATACTTCACTATTAACTCATGATCCAATCTACTTATAAGCTACTTAGGGTGCGTTTCTTTTTTGCTTAATTTCCTGAATGACAAAACTTCTTAACTGATGTGATAAAAAGTTGTTTCATTTTAACTTTTTGCAAAAGGTTATCCTGAATGTATAAGGGCGTTAAATTTGAAGTTGTTTGTATCTAGGACCGTATATTTTACCAAACTACCCTCGTCCTTTCCTTTTGTTCACTTCCCCAAATCCTCTATTACTTCTTTCTTCTTCCACACCTACCATCCAAACCCCTTCTCCACCTGCAACTAGCTACTTCTGTCGACGGCTCCTCCCCGGAAGCATCCTCTTCAACTGCTACTCGACGTCAGCAGCTACCTGACATGGCTGACCCACTAGCGGCTACTCGACCCACTAGCAATTAAACCCACGACGTTTGATCTCGTTTACCGTAAGCAACTTTCGAGCAAATTTCTTAAATATGTTTTAATATGAGAAAGAATCTTTGATTTGTGAGCAAATCCAAGTTTGGACCCGTATTAATGCTTTTGCATTTTTCTCCAAGGTTAAAGTTTGGTCCAATGGTTTGTGCAACTGAAATTTTTTGTTAACCCGTTCAAATGATTCAAGAACTTTTGTATTTTGTGAAATCGGAATTATTTATTAACCCTTTCATATGTTCCCCATCCTTGGAACTTGATTGATTTGCTACCACATATATATTTGTTCATTGAAAATTGATTTTTATAAAAAGGGTCAAATGGTCATTTATTGACATTAATACAGTCAATCATCACAATAAAAGAAACAACATTTGGTCTTACAAATCCTGATTCTAGATACCCCACAAGTGTGCAAACAGAAACTTTATACAATCAGGAAAAAAATAAACACCCCCTTAAAGATAAGCGCTTCCAGGAATAGTTTGTAGATATGCTTATTTTAAGTAGATATGAGAATAAAAATAATAGTACGTATTACTTTCATCTAAAATAAACCATATGAAAATAGAAGCTCCTTAGTCCTTACTTGCTTATCAGTCGTTATCTGCTTTAAAAATAATCAGCGGAAACTGTTTCAATGAAAAATATTTCATTTGCTTAATAATAAGCAGTTAAGCAATCCCAATCACCCCCTCGCTTAATTGATCAAACATATCAACTCGCGATCCGATCTAATCAGTTGATACAAATCAACTACAAACTCCAATAGATCTACCAACAATCCAAATATAACCACAACCACATAACAAACATAACAGATACAGTTGAACTTCTATACCGTTGCAGACCTTGATGATCATAACGCAACCAAGCCTTCCATAACACTTCAAAACTCGTTCACTACCCTAACTAACTAGAAATTACTTCAATTTCTTAACATTATATATTAGAATTATACGTTCTTATAGCAGCCTAGTTTTAAACTCAACCTAAACTTATTTCTCATATTTTGCGAGCAATCACTCTACACAAACTTATCAGCTATCACCAATCACTTTTAAGAAAAGCTCGACTTGTTTGCAGTCCTACCTAACTAGAACTAAATCATCGGATCCACTTTTTCTATACAATACGAATCTATCCTAACGAACTAAAAATCAGTTATTTATCAAAAACGCATATCACTAACAACTCGATCCAATTAATCAATGCAAATCAAGTACAAGCTTCCAACAGATTCACATAACAAATTCAATTAATTATATATACCGTTGAAGACCTTGATGATCATTAGGAAACCACGTCTCCCGCAACGCTTTTCGCCTCCCAGCGGATGCGAAACCGGTCTGAATACCGACGAATCCCATCACCTTATGCCTCTTGTCATCTCCACTAACACCACTTTTTAAACTAGCACTACTAGATTTGTCCCATACAACTGAAACTGATAAGGGTTTACCATACTTACATTTAGTACTATCACCAGGTGTTTGAAATTTTGTAATGAGTATAAGGATTAGTAATAGAATGGAGATTAGAGATAGTGTTAGTGTGATTGATTTGCGAGTGGTTAAGTTGTATGATTGGGGGCGGTGTGCTTGGAAGAATTTTTTTGGGATTGGCATTTGGTTTGGTTTAGGGTTGTTCTCTTGTTGTTGTTGTTGTGGTTGTTATGTGATTTTGGTACTTGTTATGTTTTGTTAGTTTGGTTTAAAGAGTAGAGTTTAAAGTTTGTTTGGTGTTACTTACCGAAGTCTTTGGAGAAGACAAAAGAATATGGGTGGGATAGATCCAGATTTTCTTTAAGATCTTTTTGCAACCCATGTACGNAGTAGTTAAGCGTGCCCAAGTGAGGACTTCCCGGTCGGTCACCCAAACCGGTACTACTCTCACTTGGGCACGCTTAACTACTTAAGCCTTTACCACTAGACCACAAGCCCCATGATTGAGTTGTCGAACTTATGAAACGTGATATTTTGATATCATTGGGTTTATAAAAATATGTTTATATATTAGTTAACCTTTTAAAATATGATATTTACGTTACTTAACTATCTAAATACGCATTCAATAACTTTGATTATAAGTTCACACAGCTAGGTAAAACTCACATTTTTTAAAAGTTTGACATGATCACTTCAGAATTTTTCATTTAGCATGATTTGAACTTGAAGCATTACACATTTTATTATTTTAGTGATACTAGTCACGATACTAGCATGTTATCCCTTTCCTTATGTGATTTAAGAGATTTTACTAAATGTTTGGTTAGGGGGTGTGAACACTGTGCGACAGGATTTGTCACAATAATTGTTGTTTGGTAGCAAAAATGAATGATTCGAAACCTTTACTGACAACTTTTTTGAATCTTTACTAATTTGAGTGGTTTCGTCTTGATTCCAATTGATTGTGACACATGTATCCTACATGTGTATTTTTTAGTCGTTTTTTCTATTAGTTGCGATGCAACTCTTACACTTGATTGTCTTTTAGTGAATTTTAGCTTTTTATATTTTATATAATATTTGTTTTGTTAAAATTGAGTGAAAGTTTTATTATTTTTTATTTAAAATATATTATAAAATATATTTCAATAAATATACTTTCTCTCTCCTAAATACACTTTAAATTCAAATCCGAATCCAACCCATTTATAAACCAAACGAGCCTTTATATTTCATCTACAATACCAAGTCTACTAATAACAAGTGAATTTGAAGTTTCTATAAAACAAGAAGTGGTAATTAAAAGAAAAGCTCTGTAAAATAAAATGGAAAATTCTTTTGCATTTTACATCTAAAAATAAATAAATACCAAGAGTAAGTATCAAATGAGGAATATAATTAAGATGAGAAGAATGAGAAGAAACCACAACCACAAATATTAGATGTACTCACAAAAATAGATGCATTTCCTTATTATTTCTCTTTCCTTATTTAAAATATGTGGCAACAATTTTTTCTCGCTCTTCTCATTTCAATAATTCTTCTCACTAGATCCATACTCTAAATACCAATGCATTTGCCGTCATAAGAAGTTTTAAACAAACACTATCTTTTAAAAATATGTGCTCCTGCAGATATTTAAGAGTAAAAAACCAACTTCTTCAATTGAAAAAAAAAAAAAAAAAAAAAAAAAAAAAAAAAAAAAAAAAAAAAAAAAAAAAAAAAAAAAAAAAAAAAAA
>LBNU01033046.1:124135-164001 GCA_014162995.1 Artemisia annua
AAAAAAAAAAAACCTTTTTTAGAAAACCAAATACGTTTCAAAAGAAAAAGTTTTAGGGCCCGTTTGGTTTGTAGATGGGTTTAGGATTAAGATTTAGATTTGGATTGAGTTTGGGTTTTGAGGAAAATAATAAATAAAATATATAATAAATTTAATTATTGTTTATTTTATAAATTGATATAAGATTTGAAATTATAATTTATTAATATAAAAAGAAGGATAAAAATAGAACAAGTGGTTGAGGTAAATTTGTGGCGCACAGTAAGTAAGAAAGATAAAAAAATATTTTGTAATCATGATATGTTGGCTGGGAATTCTAGGGCTATGTTTGGCAAAAGTAGCAGTGAGCAGTAGCAGTGAACAGTAGCAGTGAGCTGTGAGCAGTAGCCAAAAAAGCTCACAGCTTCATAAAGAAGCATTGGGAAAATGAGCTTTCCTAAAAAATAGCAAAGCCCACAACTCTCATGCCAAACAAACACTAAAAATCAAAAAGCTCATTGTTCACCGCTCATTGCCTAAAAAAGCTCTAAAAAGCTTTGTGCCAAACACAACCTAGATGAAAAATATTAAGGATTGAACCCAAATCTAGGGGCCACCAAAATAAACCAAACATGTGATTTTTACTTTGATCCCTTGGACCAACTTCAAAAACCATTAACCAAACGCATCCTTAGGGTGGTGGCAATGGTCAGTTTATGGGCTAGCGGTATCCCCATACCGCCGGGGTACACCGCCGCCACCTCGGAGGTATGGTTTGGAGGTATGGTTCAGCGGCAATCTATGTCTCGGAGGTATGAAGTATTCGTTTGTAAAATATGACCGTTGGGGGGTACTTTTTGACACTAAAAAAATAAAATTATGAGGTGGGTTGAGAGGTATGAAAAAAGTATGGTTGCCACTAAAAAATGGTTGGAAGGTATGAAAAATGTATGAATGAGGTCGAATGATATTATTGGTGGGTTGGGAGGTATAGGAATTTTTGGGAGTCATAATTGCCACCACCCTTTAGCTCCGCCATTGCATGGCTGGCCAGTACGGTGCCAGAACCGATGGCGCCATAAATGGTGTCGTCCTCGCGTTATCTGTTAGGCTGATGGGATTGCATTACCCTCACCATAGCCGAGGGTACCAGATGCTCTAAGGAAATCACAAAAACAAGGATCTCACGAGATCACTTTCATGGGATTCGTGGATAACTTGACGAATTTAGTTGAATTTAGTTGATTTTGTCACTTTCTGTGGAAACAACGTAATGTTTGTCTTACATTTGATGCTTTTTCCCTTTAAACATACTTCATATACAAGTTATAGGTAAATAAATAAATATATAAATGAATCCTCCTTTGGTTTCACTTTATCTCCATAAACTACTCATTTAAGTTGACATATAACCAACCTAGAAGGCTACATAACTACAATTTCATCATGGGATCATGACGGGTCCACAGTACTACAATTTCCCGAAATCAACCACACAAATACTTGTTAGATGCCATACTCCCTTTCCACATCGAATTAGATTAGTAACATGGAAAACAAACCATAAGAAGCAAAAGTTTCATCTCTACTAACTTTTATGTGTCTATTTCATGAAAGGGTCCTTTATATCATTCTATGGGTATGTGTAGATATAGATACCAGGTCAAAATAGTTAAATTAATCATAAGTTCACAACCAAATATGTTCACATTCTATACTGCAACCTACAGTATTTCTCAAGACTTGATCAAATTTTGGGTCAAACAGGTTCGGGTCAAAATGGTTCAGGTCAGACTGGCAACTTTGAAAAAATCAAATTGCCCATGTTACCAACTTATTCCAATAAAGAAAAACATAGAAAAAACAAAGGATCATGCAATGAAAAAGGTTGTTTGATGTATGGGGAGCAAGGAAATAAAGGCAAGGTATGTACAACTGAATTTATCATCCCTCATGTAGTTTCATCTTCCTCTAAACATCCAACCTCATTGTACAAAACACTACAACATTCTGATACTACACAATTTTTTTTTTTTTTTCAACAAACAAACAAACAACAGATGCAACTTCAACTTCCATTGTTCTATTTTGGATTGACATATGGGCAACGGCAAATCCTTAAACTGCAAAACTTTATCAACTCCTCAATTGTACAACTTTATTACTCATCTGATTGTACCAGGGACCGATTCTCGGGCTGAGTCATTGGGGGTTATCCGTTATCGCTGGGTGTACTTCAAAACCCGTATCAGATGAGCTTCCTTCGACTTTTGAAGGTGGTTGTGGTTCTTCAAGTGATGTATTTGAGTCTTGGTCCCCACCTTCTTGTAAAACAGTAGGTATAATCACCTCCTCCAGAGATGCAGCTATAGCAGTGGGTATAAGCATCTCCTCCACTGATGCAGCTACAGCTTCGGCTAATGTACCTATTCACAAATAACTTGAGCTCGATGAGATGTTTAGCAAATCGGGTTCATCAAGAAAAGTGGAAGTGGATAACTGGAAGGGGGTTAAGTAACAGGTCTAAATGGATTAACTTGAAATGTGCAAGCTTTAATAAAGCTTAAAAAAAATCCGGTTGGCACACAGACATTAATTGCCCCTTATTGCAGAATTAAAATTATTTCTTATTCATCATTACAAAAGCTACATTATTAGAATTCTAATTATTAAAAAAAATAATAAAAAAATAATAATAATAATAATAATAAATAAAATAAAATAAAATAAAATAAAAAAATAAAAGCATATGGGAATTGGGGCATGAGTTGGTGACCACTTGACCATGCAGGCAGGTTAAGTCACGAGTCCAGGGTCAGGAGTCAGGACTCCAAATATAAGCATTTAAATACACTAGTTCAATTTCAACCTGTATAACTCGTTATATTTTGACCCTTCTATACATTTTATGCATTTGACCATTAGAGGCATAAAATATAACCAGAAACAACGCAATTCTAGGTGAATGGGGTTGAAGTTGCCACTCCTTTTAGAGGAGGAAAGGTGTGTTGTTTGTACCTTGAATGCGGTACAAAAAAAAAAAAGGAAAGATGTGTTTTTTGTACCTTTGAATTCACCCTGGTACATCGACTTCTTGAGCCATACGGTTCCTGGAAAGACCATGAGGTTGGTTTTGGTCAGGCTCTTCTTTTCATCGGCTTCCAACGGTGAGAAGCCAAAGCCCTCAATCCATGTGTCAACCAAGCTTGGGATGGCAGATATCACTAGCTTCTCTACCTTTAAGGACTTCAGCATCTAAACAATCGAGTCATATGCACAACGAGTCACCACCAAATACTAAAAGGATGACGCATGCATGTGCGTATTGAGCACACACATAGATACATAAATAGAGGTGGTAAAACATGTTTGCTTTTTTGAAACAATTAATGAGAGTTTACTACCATCATTTCACATGGAAAGATTACCTCTTCAATAGCATTCATGAGCTGCCTGCACAATCCCTGGCGCCGATATTTACTGCACGTTGCAATTAGCGGCATCTCTGCGACCTTTTCCCCATGGATCCTGAATAAGAATTTAAACGTACACCATTTAATATATGGCAGATACAGGTCTATGTTGGCCGTGGGACTGGTTAGTAGGGGCCGTCAGAGGGTCGGTTACCCTTTTTAAGTTGCATATAACACATCTTATTAGTTTGTATCTACCAAGCCCTAACTCAATGAATTCATCCATACTATTAAGTATACTGAAATAGGCCTTGTAAATGAGATAAACTGAGAGTAGGCTTGTATCAGTAGGTACCTTACAGATGCTACACATGATATCACATCATCTTTCTCCAAAATCAACGTATAAAACCCCTCATAGTTGAGACGGGCAAATTCTGATCTGATAACAAAAACAAACAGAGCAATGGTCTCAATAGGATATGGTATTAGTATACAAGGAAAAACGTGAAATCAAAATGTCAAGATAGATATGTCCTCACCCACAATTGTACAAGACATGGGGTATCATATCAATGCCAGTTCTTGGATCCACCATGGGAAGAAAACATTCCTCCATGATTGTAAGGGCAACAGCTAGTTTCAAATTGCACTCAGCTTTCAGAGCAAGCTGAGCGGAATGAACTTTCTGGTCCCCGTGAATGAACTTCAGAAGTGTCCACGATAAACCATCTGAGATGGGATTAAGCATCCCTATTTGGGAATGAAGACCTAAGTGAACCTGCAAAAAGATACGAGAGCAAAATTTATATAATGTTGCATTTTGTATTGATATTTCCTATTCAAGCTGGCAAAAACTGTTATCGCATATTACCTCCCTACAGCTTTCCCCACAGAACCACGTAGCAGACGATACCAACTCTCTTTCTATTACATTCTCTTCGACACATTCCTCATGGTCTGTTTACAAAAATAATGGTAAACGAAAATTGTATATGAGACCAGCAGATTTTGGATGTCTAAAGATGCTTACCAGTTATTAATACAACTTTATTGTCAATTGCCAAATGGGCAAATAACTTGTTTGATTATATAGAAATTTAAAGACATTCATGTGGGCAAAAAAAAAAAAAAAAAAACAGTTGTCAAGTGCAGAAATTTACATTTATGCTCGCATTGCAAACATTTCAGAGCAGCCAAGTTTAGACCCTCGTTATCAACCACGTTCCCACAACCCCAGCAAGTGCACTTGGAACAATACCAATTGCCTTCAGGTATCTCCTGGAAAAAGCAAGCCATATTAAAGGCATACAAATGACCAAATAAACTACTGTATGTAACAAGTAAAAATAATTACGCAGATTATACTGATATTAATATGGGTATGAACTAGCATTATATCGAATTCTTCTAAGATCCTGATCAAATAGATCAAATCACTCCACATACAAGTTTCTCAAGAAAACTCGGATCCCAGAAAAACATGCTTTCACATTTTCGTGATGACAAAAATTTAGAGAATTTATTGTAAGCTTTTGTAAAATATGATCAAATCAAAACAGTATTGTTAACAAACGTCACCAAGTGTCAAATACTGGTCCTGCATCTAAGTGTCTCGAAAAAGATAACCCCCGCGGGTACCTATTCATTTATCATTGGACCATCTACTACACTATTGATTACTTAAGGTTTGACAAGGATTAAATTCCATTTATTAGTCACTTTGGATCTTCTGCTACAATGTGATCCTTATATTACATCGTTATAACTAACATGTGCTCTGAAATTGGACCGAATCATAAGCCTTGGATACATGCAACTATAAAGGAAACTAAATGAGACAATGATACCAAGAGATAGCACCTGACAAGTCGAAGTTGACTGATTGAAAATAAAATATGATCGATTTTAAAAGAAACTAAAAAGCATCTTGTATGAATTACTGCAGGGAGATTAAAACAAACCTCTACACACAAGCATTTTAAATGAAAGGTTGACGGGCAGTTGTCACAGCATATCAATTCGCCCCCATCACCACACAGGCCACAACTATCATCATTTTCATCAATGTCCTCAACCTCAATAGCTCGTGTAGCACCTTTCCTAACCTTGTATTCAGTTGACCAAGCTTCCAGCTGGCACAAAGTGAATGGTTTTCCAGACTCCAAAAAAAGATTTAAACACGGGCCTTTCTGGCTGAAACCAGCATGTTTCTTAAACTCAGAAACAGAAAGCATTTTCTCACAACATCGACACAAAATACCATCGCGGGTAACTAAACCGTCCTTCACCACCAAATCATCTGTTTGATCCCTGTACTGGATCACTTCATTAACTTTAATAACCCCGAAATCTATCAACAAGGATAATACCGTCCTCACACCGAGGCCAGACCACCTCCCTTCCATGTGATGCTGAGCACCCTTAGTAAGACTTCGTGGACGCAATCTGCAGCTGCCTTTTTTGCCCTTTTTGTTGTACTTTCTACGAACTTTTGGGACACGAGATTTCTTCTTGATACCTGATGATTTGTTGGTAGATCGGCTTTTTAAAATGGCTGAAAGTAAAAGGTCGTCATCATCAAGTTGACACTTTCCTTTTCTCTCTTTTTGTTGTTTACGCTTTACGGACTTCGTAATTCCGGATTGCTTCTTCTCATTATGATCCTTAGAAGAGTAGAAAGCCGACTTTACACAACTGTCATAACTCTTTGCATTAACTTCAGTGCTACACCTTGCTATATTTGATTTTAATTGAACGCCAATCTCGCCATTTTCCTGATTTCCATAAGAACCACTTGGTTTTATCTCAGATATCTTCTTTGATTTTGTGTGTTCTTTAGTGTTCATGACAGCATCCAATGCAAAAGAGGACCCAAGTTCCGTACCATCTGCCACATACAGATTGTTTGTCTGACAGGAAATGATATCTGATGTGCAGATAGGTGATGAAAATGGAACCAAGCTGTTATTCTCTTTCCCAAGTTGTGTTGTGATCTGATTTGCAGTGATAGCTTCATTTTTTGAAGTCAAAATAGTATCATCGCTCAAATAGAAACCATCCACCACACTTCTCTTTATTTTGATTGGTTTCCCTGCTTTCAGGTAGCGAAAACTCTTGTCAATAAACACCACTTTTGCAAATGGATCAAGTAAATACCACCAATGAGCTAGAGCAGTGGCAGCTTCCAGATTTCTAAGCTGTTCTTCTATCTCTATCAATGTATTAGTAAAATCAGACAAGAACTCAGTCAAACTGGTCCACTGTATTCCATCAGTATCACCAACAGCATAATTTGCTTCTGCAACTAGCTTCTGACCACACAAATTCCAAGCTCTATGAAATTCCCGCATTGGTTTTCCTGTAGGCGATTTAAAGACAAATTCTCCATGCCCTCTACAGTGTTTATTTCTCTGACGCCTCCCTATAACCCATTTTGCTGCTCTTAGTAACCGATGGACATGATAACGTAAAAGAGGTCTGGGATCATTGGTCGACTCTTTCGGAGGTACTAAAAGTTCTTCATCATCAACTACCACAAATGAAGTGTCTTTCCATTTTCTCTTGGGACCTTGATCGGCTTCGGGCTTGAGGACTAAAAGCTTGCTGACATGGCTTTCCTGAGAAACGGGTGATGCAATAGTGGCAGTTACATCATTTCCTTTCTGATCATTTGTGTCAGAACTCGATAATCTAGACTTTGAGGCATCCTTGTCAGCAATGTCTCCGACAGGTCCTTTAAGCAGATAGCAACTAGACTTAAAACCTTGACCAGATGATTCAACTAATCGACATGTAACCATCGCAGTAGACTGGAATAAACAAGAATCGAGATCTTTTAACGGGATTGACGAATTTACAACCTTTTCTAAATAAGGTTTTGCATTAACTTGTTCTTCAAGTAACACCTTCCTTCTTTTAACTTCAACGTCGGGGTCGTTTCTTGATAATATAGGTAACTCCTCAGATTCCTTAATATTTTGAGAATCTGTGTGACTAGTCAAGACTGAATTGTCACTATTACAACCAAATGAGGCGTCTTTAAGCTTTTTATTTTCATTTTCAAAATTTATTGCTCCAGTTACAAGACACCTTTTGCTACTGCTACCACTTTCCTGCCCAAAGAACACCTCTCTAAAAATGGAATCCTCGTCCTTTGAACCATCGAAATCATCATCATGCAAATCTTCAATACCTCGACTGAACAACAATTTTAGGGACTTGTTGCAGTTCCCTTTCATTTTGGTGTCTCTTTTGAATCCCGTTCCACTAAAACTTAGCAATCAGACCTGAAACTTCCTCTGTGTGAAAAGTGTTCACTGACCCTCTTTTTTAGGAGATATATATCTCCACAAATACGTGCACGCGTTAATGAGAAAACATGATGATAGCCGAGCTCACGAAGACCATCTAACCATGCTTATCACGCCCTGTGCATTAATAGAAAAAAAATTAAAATGAAATGAAGTAGAATGTGAGTATGAAAATATGCATATATGGATAGTGACAACCACAAATAAAGATAAAACCAGCACTGGTTGAATAGTAATATAGACAGATTGAAAATAGAAGAGGATTGCTCGTATTTTAAGGAAGTAGTGTAATTATGACTGTTCCTAATCCATAGCCTATAAAGAGCTAATCGACAGCTGAGGATGACATTGACACTGGCACAAAGTAAGAAATGTGGATCAAAGTATGCTTTAAAAGCCACATTAAGGAGAACAAAAATGCTAACCAAATACAAAATATAGGTGCTTTTCAAGAATCTTCAGATTATGAAAACACTGTAAACTACTAAACTGTATTTATTTTCCTATACGCTGTAGTTGGTTTATATTGGATTAGGAAACAATCTTCACTCAGAGTTATTACTATTGCTGAGTGAACGTACTGGGTAAATGAGCTTAAAAAACAGAAACAGTTTATTGCAAAGTTGTCACACGGAATTTAAACTTAAGAATATACACATTAAGTACATATAAAAAGTGGACAACAAGGAAAAAGAAAACGATCACAACAGATGAAGTTTTAGTGCTAAAATGGTCTCGAGTAAAAACAGCTTACTTGAGTATTAATCTAAATGTATATGAGCAATTCAAATTATTATATATGCAGCGAGATACACCAACATAAAATCAGAACAACTAAACCAAGCACTGAAAAAGATCCACCTAATAAAGAAAGTCTAGACTCTAGAACATGGGAAAGACGCGCTCATATATATATATAAATTAATCAATAATGACTAGACTGTCTAGTATAATAGAATTGGTAGATTGTTACTTGTTTGAATAAGTGTCTGTTTGTTGGTGTCTTGAAGCCAAGATAAGCATTAATAGAAGGGTTTTGATAAATCTGGAACAAGAAAAGAATTACAAAGAGCCAACAACCAATGATTCGTGTACATGTGCCATTAATGTTACATTACAAATTTATAATCTATAGCAGAATACTTCAATCACTACAAGAGTAACTAACCTCTCTGTTAACATGTGTTTTGCAATTATCGATGAGCTTCTATGTTAAAGCCAATCCTTTTGGTGATCTTCTGACAGCTGGCCTGATAATTAAGATTAATTAAGTCAAGCAATGCACCCATAAGTCAAAAAATATTACCAACAAACCTCTATATCACATTGTAGTTCTTTTATACAATCTCCATGGATAAACAAACAAAAAACGATCAAGCACAACATCATATAAGATTTATTACCTATTATGTAATATGCGGTGCATGCATGACTATAAACAATATATTTTACAGTTAAGCATCACATATATTCCAAGCAATCTGAAGTATGAGAACATTAACATTACTAGTTCTGTTTAGTTTAAATTGGCTAAAGAACTTTTAAACTCACTTTGTTAAAAGAAATATAGTAACAGAATTAGATATAGTCTTCTAGATAGTAGATACTACGAGTATACTAAAACCTTCACATGGATGATGCAACATCTGATTGCTTCTAAAGATGCTTCAAAATCAATTGCATCTGAGATTACAAATGTTCGTTGTGATACATACATGAAAGAAAACTACTTGGTTGAACAAGCTCTGCATTTCATAGAACTTTACAGGTATACGAACTAATCTTTTCATGCACTTGTACCATGACATGTCCATAAGCATCCTTATAGTACATATGTGGAATAAGAGCATCTGTACTTAAATATGCTCCTGAAAATTCTCTAGAGAGATAATTATTAGTGTTGACATTAATGATGACGAATGAAATGCATGTTGGAGTAACACATCAATTAATTCTAGTGATGTTGAGGCCTGACTGCAAAAAGGGTGGCGGTACGGCCATTTATAACATCAGCGTCATGAATTATAACTGACTAGGGTACCAGCATAGGGTTGACTGCACAAGAAGCGTAAACATCCACACACAAAAAGGTTATCGACACTCATAAAACATTGCCTAAAATAGTGTGGCGTATCTAACTTTATTGTTGCTCTTGGTAGTTTTCTTCCAAATTTGCATGTGAGCTAGTACGTCAAGGTACGGTGTCCATATAACTAACGTCACTTCTCCTAGAAGATAGCTTTGTAGTGCTCTACACGTAAACAATGTCTGCTTCAACTTAGTTCTCAAGCCACGGTTTTCTCTCTCTTCCTTAACAAAACTGTCCCGTTGATAAAAAGTGCTTTTCTCGTCCATGGCATAAGGAGAGTGTGGGAAGACCAAGAACAAGGTAAAGAGGCTATTGACCTTCCAATCTTGCTTTCTATACCCATGGATGGTATAAAGATACATAAGGTCAATCCTAAACTGGTCTATGTAAAGGTAGTTGACGACTTGATTAATCAAATATAGGAGAGCCTCGAGAAACACACCCTGGATACTCAAAGACATCTAGGATATGCTATCGTATTTCTACTACATCATCAACTTACCGTCTACAAAAGAACAACTAATTGTGGTAAAAACTTTGGTTGATAGATACCCTTTTGCCTACTGCATTTATGTCATAAACAATCATTTACACATGAAAAGTTTAACGGGTCTCCTATCATACACAATTTTGTAACCATAAACACCTTTGTTGAATAGATACAAATTGACCCTTTTGTTCAAGGTATTCATATCGTCAGCCAATCATTTACACATAAAAAGCTTGAAGGTTTTCATATCATGCACAATTACGTAATCATACAAACCACACTAACAACAAGCAAGGGTAGCTCATAAAAGACCAAGGAGTCAACTTATAGGTATCAAATATATCCTCCTCCTACGGAACCTAGCCAACACGTGTCAGATTCTACTCAACCATCCCACATTAAAACCCTTTACGGGTACAAAGATTCCACAATCCAGCTACAATTTCTCAAAACCGGGAAATTTACAAGGCAAAGTTAGCTCAACTCTCACAAAAACAAACAACTGTATTTTACACAAAATCCATCCACCAAACAACACAGAAACAAGTAAAACACATACACACGTGCACGCAAAACGACAGATTTAACCGAAAAAGGTAAACTATTAACTACAAAGGCTAGAATAAAACAAAGACATACTATAAATTATTCTTCTTTTGTCCAATTCACAATTTACAAATCAAACTTTGGGGGGAAACGTAACATATCACATGTATAACCATAATCCAATCAATCTACAATGCACCATGTTATAACCAGAATATCCAATTAACAAATTCTTCATAAAACAAAATTCAAACAAAAACGCGCCAAATCACGTAAACATTCATTCACAGTCAACAAACTTTCCATAACTCACCACAAATTTTCCAACGTCACACACAAAACATAAAATTTAATTCACAGATATCAAATTCAGCAATTAACATACATCAATCGGAACCTAAATTCACCAAAACTTTCCATAATCCACCACAAATTACACACCAATCCACGGAAAACCAAATAATTAAAACCAACCATATCAAATTTTCCAACGTCACACACAAAATCTAAAAGTTAACTCACGGACATAAAATTCAGCAATTAACACACATCAATCGGAACCTAAATTTACTAAATCCACCAAAACTTTCCATAATCCACCACAAAGTCCTACGCAAACCATATAATTAAAACCAACCATATCAAATTTCCGCAATAAACAAAGCCTAAATTCACTAAAAGCAACAAACTTTCCAAAATTAACCACAAATTCATACAACATTCGTCAAAAACACATCAACTACAACCTAACTTCGCGTAAATCAACAAACTTTCCACAAATCAATCACAAAACCTTTAAATTAAACTCACAAAAATCAATCAAAACTACGTAACTCATTAAATTCAACAACTTTTCCACATTTCACCACAAATTTTCCACCTTTACACACAAATCCATCACAAAATCCAATTTTCCACAATCAAAACCTAAAATTTTATACAAACAAAAATCAATCAGAACCTAAATTAATCAAATTTACCACAAATTAACACAACATTCTTCAAAAACACACAAATCGGTCACGAAAATCAATCAGGAGTGTGTGTGAGTGAAATTAAGCTGAAATTTAACAAAACTGAAGAACAATTATACCTTCTGATTGTAATTTGAGCTTGAATTAAGAAACTAGGGTTTGATAATTTGGGGGAAAATGTTATTAGAGAGATATAAATATATGAATATATATAAATAAATAAATGGGATGAAATGAAATGATGAAAAAATTGGGTTTTTTTAAGCGGTTTATTTGTTGGAGTTTTTTTTTGTCTGAATACTTATCACACTTTTTTCATGTCAAGAAAAAAAGAAAAAAGAAAAGAAAATGGGCTTTGGAGTGAGAGCTCCAACACAAGTGAAACAAATGGAAGTATCTTTGTGGTTGTACTTGTTTACCACCTTTATTTTTACCGTTACAGTTAAATGTTTTTAACCAAAAATAAGTTTAATTTGATTGGTGAAATGGAAATACTGGTTACACTGTGTGATTGGAGGTTAAAAACTGGTTTTTTAATTGATCCAGTCGAGCCATTGGGTTATGGTTCAACTAGTTTAACTAGATTTTCGTTCAAAACTGGCTTCCGATCACCTGACTGATTTACGGTTCAACCGGTCGGGTCAACCTGGATTTTAAACCATTGATTAGAGGATATTAAACTGAAATTGCTTTTTACCGACGCATAGAAAAAACTGTGTGACATAATTATCGTGATCACGTATCAAATTTAGTTGATGTAATAATTACACTGCAGTTAAGACAAGGTTCTTCGTAATCTATTTGAGTTGATATTAATGAAGCTTTAGCGTTGTGGATAATTTAATTAACTACCGTAGCGTTGTGGATAATTTAATTAACTACCGTTATATTTAGCATTCTGATAATGAGATGATTTTTTTACAGTATGTAGCATGGTGTTGACATAAAATTTACTTAGACATGTCGCATTATGATTGAGTTACTTGCGTTATTATAAGAAGGAAATTTACTTAGACATATGGGTAATGTTTTTGATGTAGCATGGTGTTGACGGAATTTGATTTATTTAACTTTGACACTTTTGTCGTTTTCTTTTCGAATTTATCTTGTGTTTTTTTCTTACATGTTTTTGTGTTTCTTATGTGTAATTGTATAAGGTGAATTAAAGGATCATTTTCTTTCATTTTCGTTATTTATTGTTTTCATTCCTCGAATCAACTTAGTCGCTTGGTTCATGTTGTTAAAATTATGAAGGTTTTCAAATTCTAAAAGATTTTAAGAATTGAAATTTCAATAGTTGTAGTGTGTTTGGTTGAAGAAAATATGTAAGTAATGTAAAAACTAATAAAGGACAAAATGTCCATTTGGTCGCATCTTAGTGAAAACGAGCAAAATAGCCCGAGCGATGCTGCGGTGCGGCCGTTTTTTTGGTACGTTTATGTTTAGTCGAAAGTTGTTGATATTTTCTTCCGTAAAATTTGTGTTTTTTTTCGGTGTTTCCTATGTTAATGTAATGTGTTTTCGTTATGTTATCACATATGTAATCCCACTTCCGCTGCACACTTTATCACAATTGACTCAAATGGTTCAACAATGTGTTGTGTTATGACAATATTAAATCTGGCTGTTGATCTATTATTATCCAATTAGTAAAATTACAGTAAAATCACCACAACTGGCATGTACAATTTCCAACTTACATATCACAAATAGCTTACCAAGCATAAAATGGCAGTAACATTTTCAAAGTAAGGCAATGAAATGCGCACAAAGTTCTGCAAATTTTCCACTGCGTTGATAACACATCCAGAAGCTACAACTGTTAAAACTCGCCTTTTCCCTTCTTATATGTTGCGTTATACAGCTCAAGCATCAAGGATTAGTTAAAAGCTCCATGTTCGTCCTTATACTTATTAAAGACGTCTGTTGGAGTTCACAAAAGAAAATTATTTTAGGTTGATCTGCATGTTCTGTATACCAAGTTTACTGTATATACTAACCACATGATACATAGAAGCCTTCACGCGGCAAAAAAAGGTAGTTTTGGAGAAGTTATCTCACCTTTTTTATAGCAGGTAAATTGGCTAAAGCACTTGAATGAGTATATTTTCTGCAAACTTCCATATATCTTCATACACAAATGCATGTGTCCTAAGTTTGCTAATGCAATGTTCCATTATAAATTTAAAATAGCATATTTATAAAATCCTACGCCAACAACATGTAGGTCAGATATGGTCATCTAAACTGGTGAGCCTTCAACGATCAAGCTATAGTTTTTATGGCCCATCGGCAATAAGCTACAGAATAAATATACAACCTAAAGTGCTTAATCTGTCATGATATTTGGAAACATTTTTATAAAGATAGTAAGAAAGCATACCTGAAGAACATGATTGTTTCGTCCATCTCCACTCCCTATTAGTTTCTCTACTATTAGTGAACCATATGATCTTAATAATCTCATGAAAATTATCCATTGAGCACCACCCGCGCTTCCTGTGTCGCCGTTGACACTTGCTGAACCGGCTTCTCTGGTGCACACTGTGCGCCCTGAATCAGCTGATGATCACGGTCAACTCCCCATTGGAGATCGATTTGCAGGCATAATATACCGGTCGCAATTTCAGTGCACAAATAGGTGGTACCATAGTGACCCTGACCCAACTTTTGACCCAATGTGTAGACAGCATGAATGTTTTCAGTTTTATGACCGAGAACCGGAATAAGTTTGATTACAGTGATGGTGCATGTTGTTTTATTTCTTGTGTTGTTAACGCCATGTCAGGAGCCTACGGTTTGCTAGGAACAGTACTTACCCGATATGCGGCCTGTTTCAACTCATCTCCCAATCTATACTCAGCTTTTAGAGTCAAAATATCGTAGCAGCATTACCATACTTTTCCGTCTTCATCGAATATTTCCCTACTAATTTTAGCTCACCTGCACTCATATATGCAAATGTTCGACAAATAACATTAGATTGGATCAATAATGGAATACAATACAAATTAGCTGGCTTACTAAACTAACTTTCAAAAGAAAATCTACTACATTTACAGCAAACCTATTTCAACATTCGAACTTTAAGATAAGCATGCACTTGCAGTCTTGAACAAACTAATTACTTATAAATACAATTGACAGTTTTTTTGTATTTTTTTTTAATTATTATTACTTATTTTTTTTAGAACACACATACCTGCTATTCCCATGGGAGTTGATGCTACGCGTTTGTTGGTCCTCAGTGTCACCTGTTACAACAACAGATTTTTTAACAGTTAGTGCAAGTGAAACTATCAATCGTCTGTGGTATTCATCATACTAATACAATGTTAGCAGACTTTTAATTTGATGACAAAACTATACCATAAATTCGGCATTGGTTACAACTTTGTAAGGAATGCCAAGCTCGGTCGTCAATGCTTTCTGTAGATCAAATTCCAATCATGAATATAAGTAAATGAGCACGAAACTTGTTATTGAATGTGCATAAGTATATAGTTAATAATCATACATGCACGTGTGAACCTTCAAGCCGAAACCGGTAGCGAAATAGAGTAGTTTCCATCGAAAGAAACCATTTCCTCAATTCCTCCCTACAATGTCAACGTGTCAACGTTACAGATAATACAATATATACATGACATAAAAGCACAAAGAAATGAAAGATGGGATACTTACATTTGACAATACACTAAACACAAAGCATAATGAGATCTGATATCCTTATTGATAACCTCTGATGACTGACTGTGGATGTCTCATATTGGCTTTCCATAAGCCACTCACCTACTTGGTCCAACAAAAACAAAAGATTAAACACCTCGTTATCAGTTTTCAAAATAATAATACTAATAATAAAAGTACCGCTGACCAATTTCTCCATTTCAATAGAACAACATCGAATTGTAGCTATACATGTCACACAAATAGTATATATATTCAAGGAAGGTACGAATATGTGCATCAAATTGTAGGTATACATGTCACACACACAAAAAATGGCACAATAGTATTATTGTTACCAAAAGAGTAGTTTATTATAACGAAGGCCATTGGTCGAAACTCTTTTCGACAACATAAGGATTAGACTTAATAGCCAAAGGAGACACTCCATTCAGCTACAACAATTCCGGGTCAAGAAACCCAAATCACCAATACAATCCATATCCAATTTTTTTTCTTATCAAATTCTCAATCATTCAGATCTCAAATTGACAAATACCCTTTTGATAAAAATCAATTTCAACACTTTTTAAGCAACACCCACATCACAAAGTCAAATAAATCTCATAAAGATTGAATCTTTTTAATGGGATTGTTCATGTTTGTATAAGCACTAACCAAACACCCACTTATTCAAACTACCATGAACTGTAAGCTATCGTCGATAAATGAATTTCACATAATATTAGCTTATAACAGTTTTTCCTAAGAGAACATTTTATGTTTTAACTAACTGATTTTTTTCAAATGTTTAAACATCTATATACTTTTGCTATTATTAGTATTAACCTATATTACAAATTTTTAAAAAATGTAAATCCACCTATTCTAAAAACACATAATCTGATATCAATCAATAATTCAATCCATCTTTTACAAAATAAATAAATAAATAAAAACAAAATAAAATAAAAAATAAAAGATTACAAACCTTATGTAAGATAAAGTTTGATTAGTACCTGATCCAAGATCGCCGGATCACTCAAACCCGTCGCCGGTGGTTGGAACGTGAGCAGAGTAAAAGTAAGTGATAAAAAATATTGCTGTTGAATTCTTGTTGCTGCGTCTTTCATAATGAAGCTTCTGCCTACCACAAAAAAACCATACACATGTATATTTGATTTAACCACAAACCCATTGAATTTTCTTCATTAAAGATGGGAATCAAAGAGGGTTTTGTTCGTTTCTTTGTGTTGAAGAGTCTACCAAATCTTTAGGTTTGTTTTGTTTAGGGTTCATGTTATTTGTGGATGGTTTTGGATTTGTGGAAGGACGGATTCTGTGGGTGTCGTGTGAGTATGGGAAAATGGTGGAACATTCTAGCAAGATATGAGTGGAGTTGTGGAGAATTAGTACACACAGGTAGGTTCATAGGTCTGCTGTGTGTTTGAAAATTTTGCCAGGTTTGGTGTATTAGAAGGGTGTTTAACACCCGGGTTTGAAAAGTTGCACAGGTTTGGTAGATTAGCAACACAATTAGAGGGACTAATACGTGAACAGTGATCCCATCCATGCAAGGCAGCCAATGGGCTGCTGCCAAGCCCAACCCTTGCCACTATTGGGTCAATAAACACACAATAAGCTCACTTGAGGACCAATAGGAGCAATGTTTAGAAGGTTTAATGAAGATTATGGAAGATCATTTGTGTCACATCATGTTTCCTTATTATATATACTTATAATATGAATGAATACAAACACCATTTGAGTTGCATGAATTGGCTTTATAATCAACATATAATTGACATAATTGCTTGACTTATTTATTTTTATTGTAATTAAATATCAAGATTAACACAAAAGTCAATCAAAAGAATTATCCAAAAAATATCAGTCCCAAAATAAGCTTTGAACCTTGTTAAATTTTTTACGGGTCGATTGGAACAAAATCAAACAAACTAGATCGAACAAACCAAATCGATATCCATAAACTAGATGCAATCAAACATACTCTTAAAAGTAACCATTATCAATAAAATAAAAGCATTCAAAAACAAATCGAACAAAAACAATCAAAGTTGTTTGAAAATTCCCACCGAAAGAAATCGAAATTTTGTGTCAATTGAGGCATGCATTGAATTTATGGGATGGAAAAGTGGTAGGAGTCGTGTATTGGATTTCTAAGGTAGAAAAGTGGCGGGTGAAGTCCTCTAGATAAGAAAGAAATGTAGAGTTGAGGCTGTTTATGTTTCAGGGTAGTTTTGTCCCTTTTTTACACAATACACTGTGTGTCCCTTGCGAATCTCAAACGCACCCCTCAATATGTGAATTTAGTCTCTTTGATGTATTTTAGTTTCAAAACATTCCTCTTATTTTTTTTTTAACCAACATGATTTTGTTTGTAGTTGAAATACAAATTTCAGCAAATCCCCTAAAAACACCCGACTAAACACCACCTTAATGTCATTTGCTTTCCTTTTTTTAATGAATTTTTTAACAATTACAATCTTTTGGTTGAACAATTTACGTCATTCGTGAGATAATTTACCAATATTATGTAAACTTGGTTGTAGGGGTAAAAATACTAATAAAGTGAAACCGGATTTGTCATGAAAAAAAATAAATAAATAAAAACATAGTCGAATGTCATTTCTAGGAAAAACATTAAAATTAAACATATTAATTTTCGAAACAGAAGTACCATAATGATCAACCGCAGGTTCAAATCCATATCTCTCAACCGAGAGGTGAAAACAACACCTCTAATAATAGAAGGTGTATAATAACATTATTCCAAAACAATAACTAGGCCCCAAGATACATAAAGAGAATAAGATCTAATAGCTTCAACAGAGGCGCGATTCATGTTCCCCATATGCATAACCATAGCGCCCTTTTTCCATCTGCCTACTATAACTTTTATTACAAACTAAACATCACTTTAGTTACATAAATATTTTACAAGTATACTTTCTTTTACATGTTAATCTAAAAATGGAAATATATATTTACATCATTCCATGCATCATCCATATCTTCCTAAGATCTTTGGAAGATATAGAGAATATTTCTTTTAGATTGTTACTCAAAGAATCATGGTAACATTTGGTGAATATTTTGGTTAGATTTGTAGAAACATTTTGAGGTCTTGTCTATCAGACGTGGCGGAACCAAAATGGACAACGGACGGAACCCTCTAAAGGGATCCGTCCCATCCGTGGCTTGCTGGCAAGCTTTGCCTATAAATAGCAAGTTGCACCAAGTTGTTTTCTCATCACTTACAATCATACATTATCAACATACTCTCATTTCTCATATTTAACTCATTCATATTTCATTTTAGTGAGATTCTTTTGTAGCAAGAAGATCACAACTTCATTCGAAAGACTTTCAAGTTTCAACTTTGAGTTGCAAGTCTTGTTAGTTTATCATTGTGTGAATTCTAGTTATTCATACAACCATTGATTGCATTTATTCAGTAGTGATCGGTAAGTATTTAAGTCCTTAAAATACATAAAGTGAAGGGAGTGGTTGTACCTTTGTAAAAGAACTCGACATCTAGCTTTGTGTCGGAAATCTTGTGTAAGTGACGTGTAAGGTTTTCTCCGCCGGTTAAAGGAGCTTGTTGACTAGTGAAGGATACTCTCGAGTTGGATACTCGGGGAGTGGAGTAGGGAAAGGAAAAATAGTCCTTGTAGACCAAACCACTATAAACATTTGTGTTGTGGTTTGATCGTTTCTTTCTTTACTTGCACTTTACTTATTGTTTTATTACTTGCAATTGTTGATCTCACGTATAGTTTTCAAAGCAAATTAAATTTAAAAATGGTAAAACTATTCAACCCCCTTCTAGTTTTTCACAGATGTATCTCTTCATCTTCAAAACATGTGAGTTGGCCGATTGATCCTCCTACATCTAACATGAATTCAACAGTTTCTGAGTCTTATACAGCTCTTGACCATATTGAGTTTGAAACATGTTTTTTTAACTTGACGAGCATGTCATAAGCAGTACAACACTCCATCTCCCTTTGGAGTTATTGTTATTATTGCTAGCATTAACAAAGCAATCTTTTCCTGCTCACCGAACTTGTTTCGGTAAATAGTTACCTGAGCAAGAGAAGCATCACCAGCAGGAGGGTTAGGAAGGGGTGTCCAGCTCTCAATGATAGCCAACTTTCATTCATACTTGAGGATAATCCTCAAGTTCCTGTGCCAGTCAAGGAAATTAGTACCATTGAGTTTCTCCTCAAATCAAAGAATGAAGAGTTATAGCATTCATATTTTGGTTTGGCGCAATCTATGCAAAACAAATAAAGTCCATTTCAGTATTTTTGATATTCACTTTAAATAAATTAATTACCTAAGTTTACCAAAACTTACTTAGTTAAAGTCTAAGATCCACATTAATTCATCCATCATACGGTTGATCACGATGACAATGGTAGATATAATCGGTGGGTAGCGATTACCAATTATATCATATATACAACTGTTAGATCTTTATAGGACCTAAAATATAAAATATTCATGGCACATTGTCCTATCTCTTTCCCAAGCTCTAGTATGACCATCTATATAGTTTAGTCCTCTAATCAGAAGTCGATTAAACATTGAGCTAGGTATGGCCATTTACAATGTCCCATTCATGTCCTAAATTGAAACTAGGTCTGATCAATGTCAAAAAGTGGGAGAGATGTCCTCATCTCAACTGGATAGCACAACTAAACTTTATAGTAACTTATATGTTAAAAACACGTGTCATAAGCAATATATGCATATTACTTATGATAGCAATTTTATTAAAAACGATTTAAAAGATTTAAACTCTTTTAAAATGCATTTGGTGTCTAACTTTTAAAACCCCTTTTAACGCTCAAACCCCGAAACATTGTTTAATAAACATTGAATGCAATCATAATTAAAAGAATAGATAAACACAAACACGCAAACATAATACAATGTATAACCTAGCCCAAAATCCTGTAATTGTATCCATGAGCCAACATGGATACAATGGTCATCTAGGGACAATTAAATGCTCCCATTTGATTCGATCAAGACCTTATTATCTTATCAAGTGGAGCATAAGTCTGCGCCTCCGCTGTTTTGGAACAGCAACTCTTGTCTCCATGCATTCAGTCTTGTTACATTTATTAAAGTTAAAAAGTACAACCAATTTTAATATTTACAATTGAAAATAAATACAAGTACAAAAAGTAATTAAAATTACAATTCGACATCTAGGCCTTATCCCCCAAAACGCCAAAAACCATGGCATTAACAAATCACCATAATAACAAATCTTAGCAAATAGCAATCATGACAAACGACATAATAGGCTATACATGACAATAATAACAATTATTACAGTACTACCAGTTAGTGGCATAGCCAAAAAATGTTATCAAAGAGGGCATCAAGCGATTGGTCAAATAATATGTCGAGAGATGTCATTTTTTCACATATATAAAACAAATCGGGCCGGGCATATTATAAAGGCAACAAAAGTGCTCTTTTACGATGCAATTAACACTAACTATAAGTTTAGGTGTTTATAAATAAAATCCGGTTAGCGGACAGTGGACTTCAACTAGTTTGTTAAAAAATAAACTAACTTAAGCTGTATAATTTCGTTGATCAAATACAAAAATTTGACAGTCATAAAAGTTGTATTTTATGAATAAATCAACTAAAATAAATGTGACTATCAAAACCATTAACAATTAATGGAAAATCATTTGAGAAAGTCCACGATACTACCGAATTAAGTACTTAACATTAAATTACCTATGTCAAAAAAGTATCATATCCACAAGTAGTGTACTAACATTTTGAAAATTCTCAATTAACACTAATAAAAACGTTAAATATCTCATTTCATACACCTATTTACCCACCAAATAGTAACATAATAAGAAGAGATATTATACACTTACCCACTGGCCCCACTTCCCATTTTCCACCATCCCACACCCAACTTCACTATTACTCATTATCATTTTCCCATGTTTTCCGATCGAACTAGCAACATGATTTTTTTTTTTTTTTATTTACATTTGAGCACTCTCAAATTGCTAAAAAGCTGAGGGCGACGAGGGCATTTGGATTTTAAGAGTGAGGGCACCAAAAATTTTTCCCATCATTTATACTTGTTTTTCTTATATATTTTGTGTATCTACAAAAGCTTGATTGGGGGCATCACCCTCCACTACTACAAGGTGGGTCCGCCCCTGCTACCATTGGTTTGCTAATTATCAACTTTGCATTAGATTGATCATGATATATACAAGAACTTGATTGGGGGCATCGCCCCTGATGAGTATGTAAATACTCATCATTTTCTATCACCTGAACTGCCAAAAACAGCCAAAAACACCAAATAATGCATCAAAATAATGGAAATATTCCAAAAGTGTGTTTTATGAGTCTTAGATGCAAAATGTTTGAAAACAAATGAAAAACAAGCAAAGTTTGCAAAATTGGCAGTTTCAGTCCCTCAACTTTCACAAATTGTCAAAACTAGTCCCTAAATAGTTCNAGCCCCCCACTACTACTAAGGTAGCTCTGCCCTGCTACCATTGGCTTGCTCATTATCAATTTTGCATTAGATTGATCATGATATATGCAAAAAAAAAGTTAAGACAAATAATTTAAACAAGCTAATATATAAAATTAAATACAATATTTAATTTACATCTATTATCGTAAATATATTTACACCAATCCGACGAATCTATCACTAGATATATCAAACTACATACATATTATAACAAATAGGAAAAGTGATAAGTTTTATAGTACTTACTTATACGTCATCAAATCATATATTTATTTGTATCAGTAAATCACCCTAAAAAGGTCCAATCGCTCTGCTATTTATTTTATAAAATTTAAGCTCATGGCCCAACAATAGCTAAATGACCCCCTAACCATTCGATGGCAAAATAATTAAGAGAAGCTTGACCCCGTTTCATGCACAAAATTTTCATCCAATCATATTTATATTAGTTTTAATGTGTTTTTCATATCAAAATTTTAAGGTTGTACCTGGATTTGTTGGCGTGTGTTATCAATATAACATGCCATTTAATGTTTAGGTAATATGACTTTATTAGTTTTGGGAAGAAAATCGACCCTCTTATTGCTAAATTTTGGCTTCGTCACTACTTATTAAGATCTTATTTTAAAAACCAACGGGCCCTAAACCTTTGATATTTAGCATTGCATGTATAACAATAAGTTGTACTATGTACTAATAACCACTTTTAGGAAAATGATTAAAAAGAATGTTGATTCTCCTTTATAAAGTCTAAAAAGTCATCAGGTGTTGACATGTGCCCCTTCTTGTTAGTTTTGGGCATAGTATTACTGAACAACTAGAATGGTGAACATTTACTGATGATCATTTTTTTTTCATTTGGTATTGATGAGTATTTTCTACTTATGAACATTTTGGCAGATTATTAATTAACATATTGTATTGATGAACAATTTGTTTTGATGAACACATACTAATGAACTTTAAAAACAAGTGATGAACATTTACTTGATTGACAATTTTGTTTCCTCAACATTCTTTGATGAACAACTTCCTTCATGAATGTTTTTTTGATGAACATTTACTCGATAAACAATTTTGCTTCTTTCACGTTATTTGATGAACAACTTCTTTGCTGAATTTTCTTTGATAAAAACTTATTTTCTGAACATTCTATTACAAATTCAAATAATTGTTTCGCCACAGTTTTGATTTTTTCAGTAAATACCTAAGATTTTATGAATTACTAAAACATTTATATTATAATTAACACATTTAAACTTAAAAATCACAAAATTACTTCATTGAGTCATTTCATTGAACAACTTATGGGTGTATTTATGAATACTTGATTTGTTTAAAAAGTTAGAAGTAAAAACATAGAAAAAAATGAATAATTAATGTTAATTTAAGGTTTTGATCAAGAATATAGTACTTTTGTTTTACTCTGATTTATCGAACCCTAATTTTTTTTTATAAATCATTGTACTTCGAATTCATAAAAAAGTAGTATTTTGTAGCGACTGAACGAATATACGATGAAATTGAACATAATCGAAACCTAATGTTGTGATTTCCGTATGATTTAAAATTTGGGGTAGAGATGTTTATTAATGATGAATAAAAACCTATAAAAGTGATGCAATCACCAAAAGCAACACAACCATCACCACCACAATCGCCACCAAACTCACCACCACAAACATCACAAACCGAGTGTTCTCCCGCCGAAAAAGAAAAAGGAAAACAAAAAGCAAAACAATGAAAGAGAGAAGAAAACCGAAATCACACGTACCACTTGGAAACAAGAGGAAGAAAGACTTTTAGCCGAAACTCAAATATATGAGGACGGAAGACTTGGTACGAACCAACATTCAAAAACATTTTGACGAAAAGTTCATAGTGAATTCAAATACATTTAAACAAATACATTCCATCTTCGCCTCATAGTCTAAAGCGAATTGTTGTTGCATCAATTCTTAAAACATTTCTTGTTTTAAACAGACATATCAGGTGAATTTGAAAATCTTGGACTTTTAGACTTTCGTTCTTTGTCGGTGGATGCAACAAAGCGTCATCTCAAAAAAGCGCGGGTTCTTCTTCGGTTGGACGTCCTCGATTTCTTCTTGTTTGTGTCGAATCAAGATTTCTCCATTTGTGTTTGTCTTTCAAAAAAACCCCAAGCTTTTTTGTGAGCAAATTTTTTCCCTTCGTTGTCTTAGAAGAAGACGAGGAATTCGGTGTTTGGTTTTGCGGGTCGGCGAGCATAGAGTTGATCCATTGTTGATTGGGATTTATTTTTGTTAGTTTAAGATAAAATTACCTTTTGGATAGAAACATCTTTCGACAAACACGATAATCCACTCCTTTCATCAGATGACGATAACCCATTTGAAGGTGCATTTATCGACCCGTAAGAGAAATATTGTTAAGTTTAGAGATAGAAATGAAGGTGAAAGTGTGTGTAAAAAGTAGAAGATTAATGAGGTATTTATCTGATTTTTAAAAGATAAAAAATGAGAAAATGTGGGTATTGTTGTTAAAAAAAAAGAAAAAAAATGTGCTGATTAGGATTTATTTTTGTTAGTTTAAGATAAAATTACCTTTTGGATAGAAACATCTTTCGACAAACACGATAATCCACTCCTTTCATCAGATGACGATAACCCATTTGAAGGTGCATTTATGGACCCGTAAGAGAAATGTTGTTGAGTTTAGAGATATAAATGAAGATGAAAGTGTGTGTAAAAAGTAGACGATTAATGAGGCATTTATCTGATTTTTAAAAGATAAAAAATCGAGAAAAAGTGGGTATTGTTGTAAAAAAAAGTGTTGATTAGGATTTATTTTTGTTAGTTTAGGATAAAATTTCCTTTCGGATAGAAACATCTTTCGACAAACACGATAATCCACTCCTTTCATCATCAGATGACGATAACCCATTTGAAGGTGCATTTATGGACCCATAAGAGAAATATTGTTGAGTTTAGAGATAGAAATGAAAGGTGAAAGTGTGTGTAAAAAATAGAAGATTAAAGAGATATTTATCTGACTTTTAAAAATCAAAAAATCGAGAAAAAGTGGGTGTTGTAAAAAAAAAAGCTATATTTCGCACCCAACATCACTTGACAGTAAAAATAAATAAAATAAAAAAATCACTTATGAGCTGGTCATCACGGCACGAGACGCCATGGTGCCACTCACGCTGCGTTGTGGGATGGCTCTAGCTTCACTAGCCATGCGTACCATCTTCTTAAAGTGAGATATGTCATACTATTAGGCATTTCCCCCTCGCTACTCTCACCATTTCCAAGAGTCATCTCCAAACCAACTCCTTGAAATGACAACTCGTGTTCTTCTCCGCAGACTCATCTCCAAAACCCTAAACAAAACCCTAACCCCACGATCTTTCTCCACCACCTCAACAACAACAACCATCCTCCGTATCCGGCCACTCATCTCTGTCGTCGCAAGCACCCTCCGGCACACCACCACTACCCATGCATTTTGCACGTCGTCAGACGACGACCAATACTCAAACTGGACAACATGTCCATCTGAAGATGAAATATTGGTAGATGAGAAGCCTGAAGGAGAACCTATGCATGGGTGTGATTTTGAACATTGGTTTGTTGAAGTTGAGAAACCTGAAGGAGAACCTACTAGAGACGAGATTATTGAGTCTTATATTAATACTCTTGCTAAAGCTGTTGGAATAAGGTATTGCCTTTTATTTTGTTTAAGTTGATATATTGTTTCAAATGAATTATGGGTTTGTTTTTTTTATGGGGTGTTTTTTGGCTTATATAGCGGGTTTATGGCTTATGTGGTTTTCGGCATATGTTTTATAAGCTCTTTTTTGGTGACTTATTTTGAAATATTTCGGCTTATATATAATATAAGCCGAAAACCACATAAGCCATAAGCCCACTTTATAAGCCGAAGCAAACACCCCCTTAAGATTGATGTTTATTTTTTGGTTGTGTTGTGGGTTTGTTGTTGGGGGTGGTTAGGTGGTGCGTGCTTGTTGTTTTTTTGGCTTCTTTTAGTAAAAATAAGTTTGTTTTGTTGAATGTGTTTGGGTAACTGGATGTGGGTCATTTTAGATTTTTAGGTGGTATATATGGTTTCTAGTTGTGCTATATGGAGGGTTTTGGGACTCGTTATTTTTTGAGTGACTATTTTAGTGTGAAATAAAATAAGTCACGCTATAGCTTTCTAAAAAGCAATCCTAATTATCTTCTTAAAAGTACGTGGCTTCCTTTTATTTGTTGTAAAAGATGGCCCGCTTTCTGACATTTCATTAAGGAAGAGCATTTGGCATTAGGAGAAATTTAGAAACATTTTTATAAGGGGGCGTTTGGTTCAAGATATGTAAATGATGCTATTTAAAATTCTAAGCAAATTTAATTGCTTCCCAAGTGGAAGGAAATTAAATTAGCCCACTTTTAGCCTCATTAATGCAATTAAAATTACTGGGCCCACGTTTTTATTATGAACCAAACAAGGCTATTTGAGCGATTTTAATTTCAAATCACTTCAATTGCTTTCAATTTACCCCAACCAAACGCTCTCTTAAGGCTAAATTAATTCCCATATAATAAATAAGCAGACTTTTTTTACAAAAGCACTTAAATAAGCAATTCCAAACGTCTTCCAAATATTTGGTGATGCTAAATTTAGAAGCTTATTGGCTTATTTTGGTGTAAAATAAGTAGATAAGTAGTTTTGTTTTGTTTTGTTTTTTTGTTTGTTTGTTTGTTTGTTTTTTCTGTTTTTGTTTTTGTNTATGACGATAACCTATTTGAAGGTGCATTTATGGACCCGTAAGAGAAATGTTGTTGAATTTAGAGATATAAATGAAGATGAAAGTGTGTGTAAAAAGTAGAAGATTAATGAGGCATTTATCTGATTTTTAAAAGATAAAAAATCGAGAAAAATGGGTATTGTTGTAAAAAAAAAAGTGTTGATTGGAATTTATTTTTGTTAGTTTAGGATAAAATTTCCTTTCGGATAGAAACATCTTTCGACAAATACGATAATCCACTCCTTTCATCATCAGATGACGATAACCCATTTGAAGGTGCATTTATGGACCCGTAAGAGAAATATTGTTGAGTTTAGAGATAGAAATGAAGGTGAAAGTGTGTGTAAAAAATAAAAGATTAAAGAGGTATTTATCTGATTTTTAAAAAACAAAAAATCGAGAAAAAGTGGGTATTGTTGTAAAAAAAGAGCTATATTTTTACGCCCAACATCACTTGACGATAAAATAAAAATAAAAAAGTCACTCGTGAGCTGGTCATCATGGCACGGGACGCCATGATGCCACTCACGCGGCATTGTGGGATGGCTCTAGCTTCACTGGCCATGCGTACCATCTTCTCTAAGTGAGATATGCCCTATAAATTATTGGGCACCTAGCTCTATTAGGCATTTCCCCCTCGCTACTCTCACCACTTCCACGAGTCATCTCCAAACCAACTTCTTCAAATGACGACTCGTGTTCTTCTCCGTAGACTCATCTCCAAAACCCTAACCCCACGATCTTTGCCCACCACCTCAACAACAACAACCATCCTCCGTATCCGGCCACTCATCTCTGTCGTCGCAAGCACCCTCCGCCACACCACCACTACCAATGCATTTTGCACGTCGTCAGACGACGACCAATACTCAAACTGGACAACATGTCCATCTGAAGATGAAATATTGGTAGATGAGAAGCCTGAAAGAGAACCTATGCATGGGTGTGATTTTGAACATTGGTTTGTTGAAGTTGAGAAACCTGAAGGAGAACCTACTAGAGATGAGATTATTGACTTATATTAATACTCTTGCTAAAGCTGTTGGAATAAGGTATTCTTTGCGTTTTATTTTGTTTAAGTTGATATATTGTTTCAAATGAATTATATGGGTTTGTTTTTTTGGGATAATTTAAAAAATGACCAAGTTGCCCAATCCTGGGCTTTTTTGACCTTGAATTTGAAAATTCAGTTTTGACCGGTTGGAAAAGTTGCCCAACACGTGTCACCCCGTGGGACGCCAAGTGTCCAAGTTGCCCAAAATTTGTCAAAAGTTGCCCAAAATTTGCCACTTGTTGTCCCCCCATTAAAGGTTGCGTTGGGCAACTCGTCAAAACAAGAATTTTTAAATCCAAGGTCAAAAAGGCCCAGCGATTGTGCAACTTGGTCATTTTTAGAATTATCCCTTGTTTTTTTATGGGGTGTTTTTTTTTTGGCTTATATAGCGGGTTTATGGCTTATGTGGTTTTCAGCATAGGTTTTATAAGCTCTTTTTTGGTGACTTATTTTGCAATATTTCAGCTTATATAATATAAGCCGGAAACCACATAAGCCATAAGCCCACTTTATAAGCCGAAACAAACACCCCCTTAAGATTGATGTTTATTTTTCGGTTGTGTTGTGGGTTTGTTGTTGGGGGTGGTTAGGTGGTGCGTGCTTGTTGTTTTTTGGGCTTCTTTTAGTAAAAATAAGTTTGTTTTGTTGAATGTGTTTGGGTAACTGGATGTGGGTCATTTTAGATTTTTAGGTGGTATATATGGTTTCTAGTTGTGCTATATGGAAGGTTTTGGGACTCGTTATTTTTTGAGTGACTATTTTAGTGTGAAATAAAATAAGTCACGCTATAGCTTTCTAAAAAACACTCCTAATTATCTTCTTAAAAGTACGTGGCTTCCTTTTATTTGTTGGAAAAGATGGCCCGCTTTCTGACAGTTCATTAAGGAAGAGCATTTGGCATTAGGAGAAATTTAGAAACATTTTTATAAGGCTAAATTAATTCCCATATAATAAATAAGCAGACTTTTTTTACAAAAGCACTTAAATAAGCAATTCCAAACGTCTTCCAAATATTTGGTGATGCTAAATTTAGAAGCTTATTGGCTTATTTTGGTGTAAAATAAGTAGATAAGTAGTTTTGTTTTGTTTTGTTTTTTTGTTTGTTTGTTTGTTTTTTTTGTTTTTGTTTTTGTTTTTTTGTTTTTTTGTTTTTTGTTTTTTGTTTTTTGTTTTTTTTAACACTTGAATATGCTAGTCTACCTAAAATATACAATAAGCAGAGTTATTAAGTAAGCAGTCTCTAACACACTCAAGTGTTTTGTTGATGCTTATCTTGAAGACTTTCAGCTTATATGTGAAAGAAATCAGGGCAATAACCTTAATCTTCAATTTTGGAGTGTTTTGAGATTGTGTAAGCTTTCAAGCTTAAGTTTACCCTAACACCCTCTAAATGTAAACTTAAATCTGGAATTGAACATTGGCTTGTTGTTGTTGAGATACCTGAAGGAGAGCCTACTAGTCTACTAGAGATGAGATTGTCGAGACTTATATTTTTATTTTGATTGTTTTGTTTTTTTAAAGCTTATTGTGTTGACGTCTAATTAAGTATTTTCTTGGTTGGTGATATTTGTTAGGTAATCTAGGTGCTAGCTTTCTAGGTGTGGTGCTTTAGCTCACTTTTCTTGTCATTTGTACTTTCTAGTTTCTTGTTAGTATTTCTAATGAAAAAAACTGGGTGTTTGGGATTGCTTAGTTTAAGTGCTTATATCAGTTGAAAATAAGTTAATAAGCTTTTGCCGTTAACCTGCTTATATGCATAAAATTATCCAATACCACTAGCAATTCTGTAAAAAATATCAAGAAAGTCTGTCAGGTTTGATATTGATTTAGTGCTAAATGAAATATGATTGTTTAATTGATGCTCTGGATCGACATAATTTACATTCTATGGAAAAACTGATGAATGAAACACAATCGTATCTCCTTAGTTCTCACTCTTTGCTATGATATAGTTGGTAAGAAGTTGTTTCATGAACAATAGATGCAGTAAACATTAATAAGTGGTGTGCAGTATCAAGTCAAAGGATGTACACGTATAACATCAAGTATTCCTAAACCACCAGAAAGCATAGTACGCGTCTACGCGATATAGTAAAGGATGGTCACTTAGATCAGTTAGATGAGGTACCAGGTGCAGACTGCAATAAGCAGATGAACACTTAAATAAGCAATACCAAACACACTGTTAATTGTTTTGTTGATGCTTGTTTTCAAGGCTTTTAGCTTAAGTGTGACCCACAGAAATAAGCCAATAAGCTTAAGCTAAAAATTTTGTATCTTCTGTTGTGCATAAGCTTTTAAACTTAATAAGATTATCTAAACCCAATCAAATGTAAACTAAATATTGAATGCTTTTCTTGTTGTATATTGTAATGCGAAATTTGCACCAAAATGTGACAGACTTCGTTGAATTATCAGTTTGTATAATGAATTGTTGCTTTATCTTTTGATGTAATAAGATTTATATGGTACAAATTTTGAGGTTAAGCTCCTTGAAAGTGTTTGTGTAAGCTTAATATTAAAGAGTTTGTGATCTCTTCACATGGGCTCTTCATGAATGCTTAAGCTATTAAGCGTAAGCTTACCCCAACACCCCCATAGGAGGGTCGTTATATTTCAGTATAAAGCTGGATTATCTTGATATATTTAGGATAGTGTAGGATCAATTTTTCCTTAAGCCTTGAAGATTTTACGTTGCATCAACCTGTTGTGTGTGATGCATGCCTGTTTGAGTGTCCACCTCTGTTTCGTTGGTTTGTGTTTCTATTCTGCTTTAACCACTATAAAGGTTTCCTTTGGATTAACTATAATTTTGTTATTACAGCTATGATGATGCAAGGATGAAAATCTATTCGGTCTCGACTAGATGTTATTATGCTTTTGGAGCCCTTCTGTCTGAAGAAGACTCCGACAAGCTGATAGGTGGCATAATTGATTTAAATTATTGTATTATTGTTATTGGGGTTTATATTGCAATCGTGCAAACCTTATTGTTGTTGATTTATGTCAGAGTTGCCCGGTGTTATTTGGGTGCTGCCTGATTCTTATGAGGATGTTGAGAACAAAAGATATAGAGGTATCACATTTTCCTTCGTAAAAATACTTCAATTTATTAGGCCTTATACAAAACCTGACTAACTTCTTCTAATTACTAGAAGGTATACTGATAGGTGTCATTTGTCATCTTTCTGATACCGTGATTATCATATAAAAGCTCATTGCTTTTGCATTTATATGTGGCAGGGGAACCATTTATTGATGGAAAGGCTGTCCCGTATGATCCCAAGTACCATGAGAAGTGGATCAGAGACAATGCCCGAATAAACAAGAGACAAGAGGAACAAGAAGAAACGACAAGGAATGGATGAAAAGGTTGTAACTATGGAATTTACCATTTGATAACTATTTTGTTCCCTGTTCTCAATCTATGTAATTAACCTTATGTAGAGGTAGAATGGTGACATATAACTTGTGCCATGCATGGTCTGTTACATCGAAAATATATAATTTTTCTTTTTTACATATAATTACTGTCTGATGGAAGTATATTTCAGGGAATTGGATCATTGATCCCATGTTTACTTGCATGCTCACTGTAGGTTTAGGAAGAGAATACTACAATGAGATTTTGGTTCATACTTATAGTGCAAAAATAAGAAGGTTGCGATAGGCACTAGAGTTCGTGCGGTTCAACATCACTGAAAGTTGTGCACATACTTAATTTCTATAATGCAGCTAATTTTCTACCTGTTCGAACCATTTGATTTGTTCCAATTTTGAACAAATGCATAAAGTTACCCATTTTATCCTGTTGAATGTGAAAATAATTTGAATCAAACCAATTTGCAGATGAAATAACTTTAGTATTATTTGGCTCTACTTGTAAATTGAAACAATACCACTCACTTAAAATTTAAATGTCACGAGAAAAGGTCAAATATAACATGCCGGAGTTAATAAGTAATTACTAAATGATGATTGTTTCTACAAAGGGATGTTGAAACAACGTGTCCGACAGATAGGTTAAATTTAATAAGGTGTATTATCATCATGTATGCTTGAGTTTGCTGTAGTAAAAGGAATTTTTAGACCAGGTAATTGAATTGTGGTTGATGAAGATAAAATTCGGGTATATATAGATGAGTTACTATTTATGTTGCAGTGTAAGGCTTTTTACTGATGTTGCAGAAATGTGTTGGTTTATTGTGCAAGCGGCAACTGGAGGAGTTTTTGGATATCAAACCATAATTTTAAGGCTAAGGCATGAACGTACTTAAGGGAGGATTTAGGCATATTCGTGTGGAAGGGGAATCTGAGCATGTTTGGATGCTCTTATATGTGATTTTCCTTTCGAGGGGCACCATCTCTGTTTGTTCTCCTTCAGACATTTTGATATTTTAGGATATGGTTGAAATTTCTTAAATACAAATGGGGTTTGAACAGTTTAGAAGCTGCCTAAAATTTATTCAGTGGTTACAATATGTAAACCTTACGAAAAAAAAAAAACTGTGTATAGTGTAATTTGTATCATGTTTATTGAGTTGAATCTCACAGCCATGGTTAAAATAAAACAATAAATAGTATCCGCCTCCGTGGTGAATAAAGGAAAGTAAAAGAAACTCTGGTGAAAATCCAAGTCAAAGTTTTTGGTGGTGTGTTACTACTCAACTTATGATTAGGCCGTCATTATGGGTGGTTAATAGTCGGAGCTTGGTGATCATGTAATGTGTGGGTCGTGACGATAAGCAAGAGAACACGAACTAACTTATTATCATAATGAATAAATAATGAACACAAACATACGTTTGTTGCTGGGGCGGTTCAAGTCCTCTAGGGCCTAAAGAGAAATTTAAATCCAAGGCTTTACCGATTAATTTTTGTTGCGTAAATTTAGTTGAGATTAATGAAACTTTCTCTCACCAAAAATACACTATTAGAAATTCAACGTCGACGGGAGATTGTAAAAAAAGACGAGAAATAGAGAAAACGGAACTTCGTTATTATGAAATTCTAGAAGTATGGTTGTAAAAAATAGAACAAACACAAACGAGGCTTGTTCATTTATTTAAGTTTAGTCGGGCAGACAATCAAACGAATGGATGTTTGTGTTCATGTTTATTCATTATGATACGAATAGATGTGAGTGTTCATGTTTATTCATTATGATAATAAGTTACTTCATGTTCGTTTTTGTTCATTTATGAAGAAGTTAAACAAAAGAGCGTAAATATAGAAGTAGCATTTCAATTATGTGTGTTTGTGTTCACTTGCTTATTGTCACGACACACACGTTACAAGATCATCAAACTCGGAATTTTGGAAGTATTTACACTATTCTTGAAGGCTCGAGAGCCATGGACGGGTGTCGAAGATATCTAAGTTTTTATAAGCCACTCACTGGTTCCTCCCACTAGAAGATTGTGAAAATAATTCCAGATAAGCCCTTGAAGGATTAATCTGGGAATAGTGTAGAAAGTCCTTGTACATACATAGATACTTATAATTAGTATAAAAAGCATGCCTCATTTAACACAACACACCTTAGATCACTTATATTCTCTCTTGTAAACTAATTTCAATAAATACGTATTTTTTTGTCTTGGTTGTTCTTTTGCATTCTTTCTGTAGTTCCTTAGATCGGCGGTTGATCGAGTAACGCTAACCTAGTAAATACTATGTGTCGTACGGAGAGCTTGTAGAAGCAAGTCTGTGTTATTGATATACCATTTTCTGTTATGAAAAATACCAACTTAGTCTTTTTTTTCTTCTTAGAGTTATATAGTAGACTTATTCTTTTGTCGTTTGTAGGCCTTAAAAGATCCGAAAAATATACTATGCTCAAAATTTGATCTTTTTAGTAGATTTTGTAAGATTGAGGGCCTTAAAATATCGAGCTCTTAAAGATGAGGCCTTCAAAAGATGTCGCTAGATATATACACTTTATATATACTTGGTCGTAACATCAGGAGCATTAAATATCCAAGGGCCTAAAACCTTTCCTCCAGTAGCTTTACATTTGAGACATTCTTTTCCGTTTGTTTGAGTGTTCATCTAGCTAAACTTAAACAAACGAACAAGCCACGTTCGTGTTTTCTTTGTTTTTACAACCATACTTTAAAATTTTTTAGAACAACAAAGTTTGGTTTTCTCTCCTTCTCGTTGTTTTTATAATCTTTAGCCGAAGTTGAATTTCTAATAGTGTTTTTTGGGTGAGAGAACGTTTCATTCATCTGATTATTTGAAACATTAAAATTACGAAAAAAAAAATGAGTGACTTTTAAATTTCGCTTTAGGCCCAAAAGGACTTGTGCCGCCCTTGATTATGTATTAATGGTCTCAGTTTATGCTACAACAAATTATGTGTAAGGACTGGTATCAGTTCTAGCTAGACGTGTCCCAAATGGGAGACAAAGTTTGAAGATCGACGACTCTCGGTCCGTGTGTTATATGGTCTTTCTTTGTACATCGATCATTTCTTCGTTACAACAAGCCGGTCTATGCTTAATGCACGACTTCTGTCTCTCAACCTTTGCACAAGTGTCTGCTCCTCCTTAAGGTTGGTGTAGAACTATTACCCATCATCTTACAACAAAGGGTTAGAGTTATCATGTACCCCAAATTTAACCTTGTTAAACATGGAGGACTCTCTCGTATTGGGGTTCTACACCTTATTCGCTTGAGTCCATATATGACATCTTACCATCTTGTAGCCGCAATAGATCCCCAATTGCTTGAACATTGTTTTCCATATACGTTTATTTTATCAAGCAACTATCGATTTTTATAGTTAAATTGACTATAGCTATAGCCAACTTGAAGATTACCAAACCACCCAACTAAACAAATAAATTACAAAATTAACCACCATAACCGTCATAAAATCGTCAACATGACGTTAACGGTTATTCGCCGGATATCTTTTCTTATGTCTAACATAATCAAGAACGGTTTTATTCAACTTCATCTTCACGATTTCCCATTAAACCTTCAAAAAGAAACGAGGATTTCACTCACGGAACTCGAAACAAAAATGCTGCCGTTACATCCATCATTTCCCATACGGTACAACAGATTCAGTATCGACATCGTCACAACAAAGAATACCCAAATCTGAAGCTACCTTCTACATGTAACTTGAAGAGGCGGTTATATGGAGCTATGAATATTCGAATCAATCTGGCGGTAAATGATGTGTACGTACATTATTAGTCGACAATGGAGTCTGTTGTGGATGAGCGGGTGATTGAGCACACAATACATTTTGCAGCAACAATTCACTTCTGGAACATGATTGGCTAAAAAATTTATGCGTAAGCCTAGTTTTGAATTTATTAATGTTTTGATTCCAATTCATTCATTTGTTTATTGTTTTATATGGATATCCTTGTGCTTATTGATTGATCCCCGCGTTTTTGTAGTGTTAATTCATAACAATTTCCACGGTCATTTTTTTGACCATCGATCATAATTCCAATAGAACATCCATAAAAACATGGAGTTTGCAACTTTCTCCAAAATTTAATGATTTCACATAACATCCTTCTTGCCATGTAGCTAGCAACCAACCAAGATTTGACTATGGGTAAGGCTATGCTAAAAGTGTAAAGTCTTTTTTGTATTTTTCTGGATTTAACAAAAATGCAAAAGGATGGCTCAGAAGGTGTAACTATGGTATCTAGCGTTAAAAATGAACGCTAACATTTGGGTTCATGTCGGTGGTTAACTTGCCAGTGTAACTAGCTAAATATCAATATACGTAAAATGGAAGGCCATTTGGGTTTAATTCCTAAGGGTGCCTCTTATCACACACATATACTTATATCACACAAAGTGCGATCCCACTGTGGTCTAGTAATGATTTACAAGCACAAGTTCTAAAATAAATAAAATCACCGGCACACTAATAGCAAAAGATCAGAGCATAAAAGATATATGCTATATACGAAATAGGCTCAAATCCTCACAATTTTATTAGAAAGGCTATAATATGTGCTAGCACATGTTATCGATCCACAATGGATTACAATATTAATCAAACACATCTCAAATTTTACCAGTGGATTGATCGTTATTCTAATATATTATCTTAAAAGTGTACAAAAAAGTATATCACAAGGGCAAACAAAATTAAAATTTAGCTTAAAAATTAAAAAAATTAGTCTTATTTTCCTATTTACTCCCTCCCCCCACCCACACTTAAGTTAAGCATTGTCCTCAATGTGATAACGAACTTCAAAGTATGAAAAATAGGGAAATAAGAATAAGAGACAAAACCAGACTTGCTGAGCTATAGAAATCGCGATTGAACTTCCAGATGATAAAATGACATGTATGAGCTTCAATCGATTTCTTTATCCAAGTGTCCAAGTAAAGTAATCATCACCTGCAGTAATCTTATACAAAAGCAAACAAACACACAAAATGCAAAATATTTTTGGATTTTTATGTTTTAGGAAAAAGGTAGCGTTACACCCCCACACTTAAGTTCAACCATGGGAATAGATAAACTTTGTGGTGTAATCACTAAAAATAAGAAAACAAATGCTGAGAATGACACGGGTTGCCTCCCGAGAAGTGCTTGTTTTATTAACGAGTCATCAGCCTGACTTAAACTCCTTTTCGTTTCCGTGGTTATGATTTTTGGTTTCTTCCTCGAAGATTTGGGAATATACACCACGTTTCCTCTTACTATTCTTTCTCTAGTTTCATCTATGTCGTGCAACTTCGCATTATCGCAAACACTTGGTGCGACACTGTATATGAATCCTTTTTCCAAAGCCTATGGCATAATTCTTTTGAAATTGGCCGGAAAAGGTGCCATAAATGAAATAACATCGTATTCTGTTTTGAGTGGAATTTCCTCTATCAATATTTCGTTCGACTGCTCCTAATCATGGAATAGTTTAACATGGTGCCCATTAACAATGAAACTTCCACCATGTTTGTCATATAATTCGACATATCCGGATGAAAATCCATGTTTCACTATGAATGGTCCATACCATTTTGGTTTGAGCTTAGGAGCTTTAAATTTGCACTTCATGTTGTAGAGAAGAACTTTGTCTCCGGCTTTGGATTCTTTTCGGATTCGAAGTTTCTTGTCATGATAAGCTTTGGTTCGGCTTTGTAAAGCTTGGAATTCTCATAAGTTTGAAGTCTTAACTCATCAAGTTCATGCAACTGCAAGAATCTTTTTTCTCTAGCTACTTTGAGATCGGGGTTACAATTTCTAAGAGCCCAATAAGCACGATGTTCGATTTCGAACGGCAGATAAGTTTTTCCATACAATAATCTGTACGGAGTAGTCCCAATGAGAGCTTTGTATACGAAATGCCCACAGAGCATCATCGAGTTTCTTCGACCAAACAGAAGGATTATCCTTGACTGTTTTTTCGAGTATTCTTTTAAGGCTCTGTTGGTGTTTTCGACTTGGCGACTGGTTTGTGGATGATAAACTGTTGCAAAACGATGATGAACTTCATATCCTTTCATGATTTTCTCCATTTTCCGTTACAGAAGTGATGTTACACCCCGTGCCCGATTTGACTAAAAATTTAAAACTTTTCGTGGAAACGAGATGACCCGAAACTGACATCTTGATACTCTTTTACGAACTGACAACAATCTTTTACAAACCAACCCTCAAGACTATTTTTAAATGAATCCAGACTCAATTACCTTTAAAACGATGGGTGGCACGACTTCCAACGAGCCACGGGTTCGGGCCGGGTTCTAGTGTACCCATACCCACACCCGTACCCGCCTCATTACCCGCTGGGTACCCGATTAATATTATTCATTAATTTTTCGGGTTTCCCCGCGAGTATTAGGTATCTACAACCGTATAAATCAATTCAAACGCTTTCGAATGATTCATGTACAAAATCCAATTGTGTTAGATAATAGAGATACTNATTTCCACAAACTCTATGAACTCACCAACCTTTGTTTTGACACTTTAGCATGTATTTCAGGTCCATAATGAACGAGGCTGGCACGGAGGAGCACGGATACTCAAGAAGGCTATAAATTTATTATCATTCGAAAACTCATTTAATGTAATTAGTAAACCTTGAAACTACTGGGACCTCATTTTGTAAACTCTGATATTTATATAATTCGAATGATAAATATTTTAAAATGACTTAATTAGAGTTTGTTTTCTATCGTTATAACTGTTGTGCCATGAAGTAACACCCAGTTTGAATTCCGCTGCGTATCACGAAATTGAGGGTGTTACAGATGACAAGTTTTTCCATACAATAATCTGTACGGAATAGTCCCAATGAGAGCTTTGTATGCCGTACGAAATGCCTACAAAGCATCATCGAGTTTCTTCGACCAAACAGAAGGATTATCCTTGACTGTTTTTTCGAGTATTCTTTTTAAGGCTCTGTTGGTGTTTTCGAATTGGCCACTGGTTTGTGGATGATAAGCTGTTGCAAAACGATGATGAACTTCATATCGTTTCATGATTTTCTCCATTTGTCCGTTAAAGTGATGTTACATCCCTTGCCCGATTTGGCTAAAAATTTAAAACTTTTCTTGGAAACGACATGACCCGAAACTGACCTCTTGATACTCTTTTACGAACTGACAACAATCTTTTACAAACCAACTCTCAAGACTATTTTTAAATGAATCCATACTCAATTACCTTTAAAACGACTGGTGACACGATTTCCAACGAGCCACGGGTTCGGGGCGGGTTCTAGTGTACCCATACCCACACCCATACCCACACCCGTACCTGACTCATCAACCCGTCACCAAACCCGTACCCACCTAAAAAAATTTGTGAATACCCAAATCCGCATCCAAACCCGCCCGCCTCCAAACCAACCAATTCAGGTTTCGGGTTTCCCCCTGGGTTTCAGGTGCTTTTGCCATCCCTGACTATACTTGACTTCCTTATCTTTGCATATGGAATAAAGAGTTCACTTGTGACCTTTGCATTATCATATAGTTGCAAAAACCACTATATATAAAAGACATGTTATAAGTCAACATTTGCAAGAAATAGATTAACACTATTGCATTTAAAGTCAACCATAAAAACCTTACACCATCTTACAATAGCTTACCTACCATACTTATACTAACCATCATCAACTAACTTGTCCAACAACTAAAACACAAAACGCAAAAGATAACTTTCTAAACTAAAAGATGAAATGTCAGACCCATTACATAAACAAGACATATACAATGATAACAAAGATCCAACTCAAAACACAATAATTCTTCCATTTCCAAAAATTTTCCTTTTGAACAGGAAGGTCAGTTTGGCAGGATTGAAGTGCAGTTTCGGGCTTGTTTTAAGACCTAATGAGACATGGTATTATAACCTTGGACCTAACACACATCGGTGGGTCGAACCACTTAATAAAATGACACGAAGAACCCTAAAAGTAAAAATGAGAAGTTAACAACTAAACAAAACCACCATTGTTATTGTACAATCAAACTTAAAACAAAAACATTCAAAAAAATAAAAATGTGCTTACAGGTTGGGGTCATGCATAAAAACGACGAGCATGGTTATTATTCGTCCATGAAGTACGAATACCGGCATGTCGAGAGCACCAACATCGAACCATTTTTTAGGGTTTAAAGAGATGAAGAAATTTGGTGTGAAAGTTTAGGGATGAAGTGTGAGATAGAAAAGTAGACGAGAAGTTTTATATAGAAGATGTATAAATGTGTCAGGGTTAGGCGAAGAATTAATTAAAGTGAAAAAAAAAAGAAAAGAAAAACCCGATGAAATGACCAATTTGCCCTCACGTGAAAGGCACGTGAGGCTGTTAACCGGCATTGATTGACGGCTGTTAGTCAAAGGGACGAACAAAGATGCAAAAATGGGATGTGAAGAATGTCAGGTGTACTTATTTTGAAAATGGGACGAAACGTGCATCTCAGACACAACATTAGGGATGAACGATGTATTTTAGTATTTTACTCTTAATAAAAATACAAATACTAAAAAAAAAA